>JBBGBA010000250.1:0-94086 GCA_038088335.1 Mesorhabditis sp. LJ9110 | reverse complement strand
AACCCAGGCGAGATTCGGTTATTTTGATATGTTAGGCCTTTTTTTGAATACAAAATTTATAATCTTTAAATTAAATACTTTGCATTGCCCGTCGATTACCCAAAAAAAAATTTTTCGGCTAGCTTAATTTTCAAGGAACATATTTTTAAAAAACCGAAAACCTGATTTGTTTTTGTTTCCTTTTTAGTTTTACGATATTTTCAGCGCATTCTTAGCTACGCTTTTAGACAACGATCGATAAGAGGGCATTTTTGACAATTAAAATTGATTAAAAATTGGGAATTGGCCGGTTTAAAAAATGATGCGGCACGTCCATTAAGGCGGCTATTTTGCGGACATAGAAATTTTTTTGAAACATTTATTTTTGAACCGTTCAAATTTTCATTGTTTAGCGCATATTGCATATTGATTTTGTAGCATTTTATTTTTAGACGATCTCCCCCCTCGTCCCTCGAGCTGCCTCCTCCTCATCCATCGATGAGGTCTGACTTTGTCACCGATTGCCGCCGGATATTAGAGCAAGGTTTGCAATTAATTATTAGTTAATTATGAACCATTGCGAAATAATATAAATAAAAAGTGTTTAAAATGTCAATTTTTCATGTTTCAAAAACAGGTGTTTCTAAATATTGCAAAATCTCCTCATAAAAGAAATTTGGAAAACGGATTTCGATTCAAAAATTGATTTTTGATGTTTCAAAAAAAATCATATCGTCGTTTTATTTTTCTACATAATTAAACGCATTGGAGCGATCAGCCTAAAAGACTAGCATTTAATTAATCTGAATTAAATTTCAGCATAAAAACAAGGCTAAAATATAAAAAATTTGAGATTTGACAAACTACTTTTAATGTTTCAATAAAATTTAATATTCCATTTTTTGTTGACGAATTTTTGGGGTAGCCGTCGGTCAATTTGAAAAATCAAAAAAAAAGCTCAAAAACAAAAAAATTTAAATAAAAAAAATTTAGTTTTAACATTTAGAAGTTTTTTAATAATTAATTTTTTTTGAATTGACGAATTTGAGGTGTTCACCCCCTCCGCCCAGTGCCCAAAACTAAAAAGAAGAATCCCAAGAAAAAGGAAGGGAAATTCCGGAAACGGACTCATCATTGCCAATATCCAGGTGAGCCGCCGAAGCCACGCCCCTTTTTGGCTTCAAGGGTCCTTTAAAACGGATTTTAGGCTGCGACAAGATCTACACGAAAAAGCTCCCATCGAGGGCCCATCAGCGGTTGCATACCGGGGGGGAGGACTCCACAATGCTCTTTTTCTGGCTTGCCATTTGCCCAACTGGCTGCCGTCAGCGATTCTCACATCCTAAATGGTCTCTGCTGGTTTTTAATCGAACGCCAGCAAATCCAGCCCAAAATCCAGTAAAGAGATAAAATTCCGCAATGGTCTTTGCTGGCTTGCCATTTGCCCAACGGCTGCCAGACTAGCTATTGTTTTTTTTCGTAAATGGTCTCGCTGGTTTGCCTCATCGATTACGGCATCAACCAGCCAAAAACGGGTTAAAAAAACTGTTTAGTTTGTAACTAAAGAGATAAAATCCCGGAAGTGGTCTCTGCTAGCCTGCACTTTCCCCCAACTGGCTGGCCAGACTAGGATTCTGCATTCCCATTTTGGTCGCTGCTGGTTTGCCTAATCGATTACCCCCATGAAAACCAGGCCAAAAACCCTTAAAAGTTAAAAATTTCCCCGTTTGCTAGCCGCCAATCACCTATCTCATTGTGTGTGAAGTGCCCTCCGGGTATTTGGCAGTTACTACAGGTCTTTGGCGGGTCTTTTGCGGGTAGGTCTTTAGTTGCCGCGCTACCAAGGTATTTAGGTGGTATCCTATTTCACCCCTAGGGGACGCCGGCCGTGCCTTTTGGGGAAGGAGAGAGAGCGAGAGAGGGATAGAAAAAGAGAGCAAGAGAGAGAGAGAGAGAGAGAGAGAGAGAGAGAGAGAGGGAGAGACAGAAAGGGGGGCCGTTGGTGTATTGATTGGGGGCCACTTGACAGCCCAGATCTGCCCCCCGGGGAAAGGGGGAAAAAACCGAAAAGGGCTGGCTAGCAGCGATTTTGGGGAATTTTCGAACGGAGCAAGCGAAAATTGCAAATGTCAAATTTTGGCTTATAATTATATGTTTCATCTCAAGAACATAATCCGGGATTTTTTCGGGCCTAATTGTCAGCAATAAACCGATTCCTAAACAACCAGTACTTATTAGAAAACCAGTGGAAAAAGATCGCTTCGGGCCATTTTCCACTGGAACCCTGTTTAAGAACCACGAATTCTAACCCTTTCCTTTTCTTTTCCTTTCCCGGAGTCCCTGAGCCATTCCTTTGGCCTGAGGCGCCAGAACGCGGACTACGTTCGAAACCTTGAGCCTGCGGCGCTAGCTACTGACTTTACTCTCCATATTGGGCCTGCGGCGCAAGAACCGGAGTAAAGGAGCCATTCTTTGGCCTGCGGCGCCAGAGCCTAGGTTGCGCTAGAATTTATAAGTCTGCGGCGCTAGTTACTGGTTTTTTTCTCCAGGCTTTGGCCTGCGGCGCCAGAGCCCGGGTCCAGGACTCATCCTTCCTGCGGCGCGAGAGCCTTGGTCCAAGGACCTTTTTTGGCCTGCGGCGCGAGAGCCGGGGCCAACGACCTTTTTTTGGCCTGCGGCGCTAGATCGAGGGCCAGGCCCAACCCCCGCACACCGAGAGCCGAGAAATATGTTTTGTTGCTGAACTACCAAAAAGCAAAAAGTTAGGTCCGGGTAGGATCCGAACCTACGACCATGCGCCTGGCAGACCGGCGTAGGACCACTACACCACCGTGACGATGGGAACAGGCAGGGGGAAAGGTCTCTTCTCTCCTGGGGGAGGCGGGGGGGGGGAGGCAAAGGGAATCGCGACCCAATGATCCCGGAGGGAGGCCTACTGGTCACTTTACAAAATTCGGTTTTCGAGTCTGAATCAGCTGAAAATTTGTAAAGATAATAAGTTTCGCATGATCCCCACCATCGAATACATAAGTTTTCCAAATCCCAGCCCGAATTTCCATCAGGGCTTCGAGTTATGCCCCGGACACCACGGCTCTTGGCCCATTTTGTTAAGGACTTTTTGGAAAAATGCTCATAAAAATTTTAGATTACAAAATCTGCTAAAACGCAGAATTATATCACAGGAGAATGTAATTTTCAATCTGCCCTCTAAAAATTAGCGCCCAGTTCGGTCTGCTTATCGAGATATCCTCTGAACAAACCTTTTTTCGGCCAAGATATTAAGGATTTTTCACTATTTTGCTTGTAAAACCGTTAAATGAAGGAATTTCGAAAAACAAAAAAATGCGTCACTGACAAATGTTTTTCTCCACCTCCATGCCAAAAATCAGCTCAAAATTCGGCCTGGCGGCCGAGAAATCGGCTGTACAGAAAACAGACATACTTTTCTCGCTTATAGGATAGGATTCAGGTCGGGCAGACTAGCAGAGATTCTTAGTCTCCAAATTATGAGCATTACCGTAATCTCTGTATTTTCGAGGCCAAGGCAAGCTAGCAAAGAGAATTTGGGAAAATCGAAAAATTTTTGAAAATTTTGTGTTTCGTGTAGAAAAGGTAATCGGGGATTTTTCTTGTGGTCATTCATCTCCTCCGGCTGATGGTTTCTAATTAAGATAGCAGAGATTCTTAGGGAATTTTCGCAACGGCAGACACGCGGAAAAAATGTAGAACGTGAAAAATAGACTGTTATGTTTCATTCCAACTCTGCCGGCATGACACATAAGTGACTCCGCTATTAGCGGACACACATCTGGGAGCTCGGGCTGGCTAGCAGAGATTCTTGGCCTCCAAATTATGACAATTCGCGTAATCTCCTTATTTTAAAACACAAGGCAAGCTAGCGGCGAAAGTTGGCGGAAAAATCATAAAAAAAAATTTGAAAATTTATGTTTCAGCGCATAAGCGTAATCCGTCAATTTTCGTCGCAACACTGGCTATCTTGCGTCCAAGGCCTATTTCAATAAAAATTTTTGAAATTCCATAATTCCTTGATACCGTATCCGGGCGTTGGGTTGCAAAGACAGGGTAAGCTAGCGGAGACAATTTGAGAAAGGACCTTCATAAAATTCATGTTTCGGCTCAGAAAGGCAATCGGAAAGTTTTTTGACGGTGTAATGTACAGTCGTTAAGGGAACTTTTTTCGTCAAACTCAACAAACCGCCAAGCAAGCAGAGATTCTTGGCCTGCAAATTACCATATCTACCGTAATCGCTGTATTTCGAGGCCAGCGCAAGCTAGCGGAGACAATTTGGGAAAAATAGGAAAGGCGAAAAATCTGGTTGAATTTGTATGTTTCGCGTCAGCGAGATACTTTTCAAATTTTTACTGCAATAATGTCAACAGCGGTCGCCGAGCTTTTGTTGGGATATTTTTAATGCCGTAATCGATTAATACCGTTACCCGACCCTTCTTACGTTAGCAAAATTCCGTAATTTGCAAAAAATAATTTTTGCGTCTGTTACGGGCGAAAATTCTATGTTTCGGGCCAGATAAAAGCTCAGAATTTTTTGTGCTGGAATAATGAACTTGGATTGTGATGCAACAACTTTGCCAACTAGCCTCAGCAAACGGGCAGGCTAGCAGAGATTCTTGACCTTCAAATTACCTCGCTTACCGAAATCTCGATATTTTCGAGGCCAAGGCAAGCTAGGAAAGACAATTTGCGGAAAATCATGAGAAATGGTTTCAAAATTTATGTTTCGTATCGGGAAGGTGGTCAGTGGTTTTCTCGTTTCGATAATGTCAAATGAATTGGCAAACACACACTTTAGAGAGGCTGGCAAGCTAGCAGAGACAATTTGCGAAACCGAAAATTTTTTGAAATTTAATTGTTTCATGGGATGGCCGTAAGTGATTTGCCTTGCCGCAGCTAGTGCACACTGTTTGTCCTTGACTTGGTTGATTATTTGAGGATGGAAGCAGGCAAGCAAAGATTCTTTCCGTCCAAATTACCTCACCAACTGTAATCTATGCATTTTCAAGGGTAGGGCAAGCCAGCAGCGACAATTTGGGGTAAAGATAAAAACCGGAAGACAAAAATTTGAAAATTTGAAAATCTAGGTTTCGAGTAAGTGACTGATAACAAAATTTTTTAAGACGACGATGTATAGAGGAATGATAACATTTACAAATTTAACGTATTTTCGGTGCAGGCAGGCTGGCAGAGGCCATTTGCCGAAAACCCCAGATTTTCAAAATGGCATGTTTCGGGTCACAAACGTAATCGCAGATTTGATTAGCAGGCAATAGACCATTACACTTGTTCTTGCTTGTGAACCATTTAAATTGTCTGTCTAATTCCGCTTAATCTCGTTCTTAATGTTTAATTTTTTAATTGGGCAGGCTGGCAGCGACCATTTGCGGGAAAAATCAGATTTTAAAAATTACATGTTTCGCGTCAAAAAGGTGCTTGCAGATTTTTTTTGGCAGGCAATAGACGGCTGCTTTTATTCGTGCGCGTAATCCTTTTGAAATCACCCTCTAATCCTTATTTAATCCTTAATTTTAATTGTATTCTTTTTTGATTGGCAGGCTAGCAGAGACAATTTGCGGAACATCGTAAAATTTTGAAAAAATTATGTTTCGTCTCATAGACCTGATTGCAAATTTTGAGGGTCAGCAATCAGTTCCTTTGCATCGGTTAAAATTTATTTTTGGATTAGCGAAATTTTTCGGTTCAGAGCCACGCAAGCTAGCAGGGACCATTTGGGGAATTTAAATTCAAAAATTCACAAAAAATTGGAAAAGAAATAAACGTAAAGGCTGAACTTTTGTATCGGGAATGTTGCAAAGCAAATCGGCATAGCTATTAGAATATCTTTTTTATAATGGTGGCCAGCTAGCAGAGGGCATTTGCGGAAGTCGCGCAAAAAAATTGTTCGGTTGAAATTTTGTGTTTCGTTCTGTGACCGAATTCACCATTTTGCCGCACCGACAATATTTTGTTGTCGTCCCGTGCATTCATTAGGGCAGCATAGCAGAGATCATTTAGGAGCGCCTCCACCCGGCAGGCTAGCAGAAATAATTTGCAAAAAAAACGAATTTTTTAGAACTACATTTTAATGTTTCGAGTCCTAAACGTAATCGTGAAGTTTTCGCCTCGATAATCATTGTTCGGTATGTGGCGAATGTTATCAATTTCAGGGAGGGCAGGCTAGCAGAGATTCTTTAGGAAATTGAGGATTCCTGATGCGGCCAGGGCAAGCTAGCAGACGCAATTTGCGGAAATTGCATTTTTTTGAAAATTTATGTTTCGGGGCAATAAGTGATCATTCGTTTTTTTGCGACAATAATCCCGAAGGAATGAAAACCTTTACAAATTCACCGTTTTCGATTTGCAGGGCAGGCTAGCCGAGGCAATTTGCAAAAAAAAAAATCGAGATTTTGGGGATTAAATTTCGATGTTTCGAGTCCTAAACGTAATCGCTCTTTTTCCCGTCGATAATCATCTTGCATCGGCTTGACTTTTACCACCTGCAGGGAGACTTTTTAGGAAAATCCCTGTCCTTGGCAAGCTAGCAAAGATCATTTAGGCCGTCCTAAACCCTCCATTTACCGTACCCCCCCCCCCCCCCCAGGTGACCTCCCTGTTTCCGGGAAGCGCCAAATGACACCCCGCTTTGAAGTGACCGGCAGGGGGTGAGAGGGCGGATAATTGGAAGTGCAAACGGCTGTAAACAGTCGTATCTTGTAGTGGGAAGAGAGAGAGAGAGAGAGAGAGAGAGAGAGAGAGAGAGGAGAGAAAGAGAGAGAGAGAGAGAGAGGGGCAAATATTTGGGCCATCTCTCGAGATATGCATCTGTTTTGCCGTGGGGGTACCGCCGGCTAATGTTGAGTGAGTGGATACAGTAGCCAAACGGAATAGGGACCGCCGATTTTTGGTACGAATGTCTAAACTGGCACCCAGACTACAAGATACAATTTTTAGATTGGGGCTACAAACTACGGAAAAATTGCCAGGCCAATGACCCGGGTTCGACCCCGCCGGCGCAATTTTTTTGTTTTTTTTTGTGATTTTAACTGGAATTTGGATGAGAATCGCTAAACTGGCAACCAGTCTACAAACTACAACCTTTATATTGGGACTACAAACTACGGCAAATTGCCAAGCGCACGACCCGGGTTCGACTCTCACCCGCGGCTAACTTTTTGCTTTTTGAATTTTTACTATATTTCCCGATTGGATTATTTTAGCGTGGAATCACCATTAAAAATCGAAACAAAATTATTTAAATTAACAGCTAATTAATACGGCTTGCTTTAATCGGAGGAAATTTATTTTCAACAATCCAATGGAGGGCCCAATGAATGTGGAAAACCCGCCATAATTATTATTCATTATTCATTATTCGTTTACTCTGAATTTCGGGAAACTTTGATTTTTAAAAACTTGAATTGATTCGGTTACTTTTTTTTGTTGGTTAAAAATCGATCGAGAAATTAAAGGATCGTAAGGCTGGGGCTTACTGTAGATTAGATTTTATCTATACTAACCACCAATTAAGATAAATTAATCATGCCGATTTAAATTTTTTTTTCAATTGTTCCCCAAATCACCAAAATAAATTACCCTAGAAAAATTCGCCAGCTTCCCCCCAATTTTGAGAAACATATTTTTTCGAAGGGTCGATTTTGTTTTAATTTTGGAGATTGAAAACTATTTTTTAAATGGTTGCCATACTAGATTGCTGGTCAAAAGCTATTCATTTACTCCAAATTTCGTGAAACATTGATTTTTTGGGAAAAATTATAATGATTTGTGTAGTGATTTAAAAAGAAGTCAGTTAAAGCAGCAAACGGCAAGAGCTTACTGTAGCTTAGCTTAAATATATAATAATTACTAATGACAAATTAATAGTGTCGATTCTTTATTTTAATTTTATCCTCAACCCCCGGGGGGGGGTTCCCCCAGTTAATAAATTCCCCGGATTTTGAGAAACATGTTTTTTTTAGAAAGCGATTTTTATTTTTGCAACAGGAAGTACGCAGTCTATGTTTCGCAACGGAAAAACCCCCTGGGTTATTGTTAAAAAAAAACTATTCATTTACTCTGAATTTCGGGAAACATTGATTTTTTAAAAACTTGAATTGATTCGGTTACTTTTTTTTTGTTGATTAAAAATCAATCGATTAATTAAAGGACCGTAAGGCTGGGGCTTACTGTAGCTTAGATTTTATCTATACTAACCACCAATTAGGCAAAATTAATCATGTCGATTTAAATTTGATTTCAAATGTTGTTCTCAATCATCCAATGGAGGGATTACCCTAGATCTATTCGCCAGATTCCCCCCAGTTTTGAGAAACATATTTTTTCGAAAGCCCGATTTTTTTTAATTTTGGAGACTGAAAGCTATTTTTTAAATGGCCATAACTAGATTGCTTGCCAAAAGATATTCGTTTCGTGTAAATTTAGTGAAAACTTGATTTATTTATTAAAAAAAGTTTAAATTGGGTGTAAGAATTATCAATAATATCTTAATTTGGGTAGGAAAGGCTATAAACATAAATATGCGTAAAAATGGCTCGCTGTGCGGGAGAAATGGTAGGATTGGCACCGAAGAAATAAAATAATTAGCGTGCCAAAACCCCACCTTACTGAAATTTTCTGAAACATTGGGCTGCGCAGTCGATTTTTTAGGACATTTTTTGGAGAATTGACTTTCGATTTTCATAATTTTTTAGTGAATTTATTGGACTGTTTTATTTTATTTTTAAACAACCGATAATGATGTGGAATTTTTGCCGAATGTTTGACTCACTGAAGAAACAACCGGAATGCCCAACAAAAAATTCATAACGTTTTAAGTTTTGTAGAAACATTGATTTTTAAAAAGCCGGAATTGAATTTTGGCTCGTCAGGGCAGAACTTACCTAGCTTACTGTACTCTAGTAACTTAATTTAAATCAAGGCGATTTTCGATTTTCCCCAATTTTTGGCGAGGATTATCCAAAATAAAAATTCTGAGTTTTAAAAATTTTTTAAAACATTGGTTTTTCAAAAATTTTGAAATGATCTTAAGGGCTCTCTCGGAGCTGTAGCGTAATAACTTAAATTTAAGTAGCTGCGACTTAGATCTTCGGGTTTTTTTATTTTTACCTGTAAGGGGAGCTGTGGTTTTTTAGTATTAACCCTTGGCTGCCTTGAAGTATTGCTTCCCACAAAATTTGCGGATACTGTAATTTTTCTGAAACACCCAAATTTTATATGTAATTTTACATTTACTTGTCAGAAACCTAAAGATAATCAGGGAAAAGTTGCTAATTTTTACTATCTGTGCAACGAGGACTATTATTTGACGATAAAAATTTAGGTTTTGTAAAATTTTATGAAACTTTGATTTTTAACTTCGAAGTTCTGATTTTAAAAATCGAAGGCTTTATTTAAATTGCGATTTTAATCAATACATTTTGTGCCAATGGCCAGTGTGTCACTGCTCGTTTGCCCGATCGGATGAGTTGACGCGGCACTACCGGAAGCACACCGGCGCCAAGCCGTTCAGGTACTGTATTTCGTGATTAAACTGATTTAAATTTAAAATGGGGTTTATATTTCGTAGTCTGGCTTCCATTTTAGCCATTCCTATCGAAAAATTTGCATTAAACTCAAAACGCAAAAAGTTAGCGGCGGACGGGCGTCGAACCCGGGTCGTTCGCCTGGTAGCTTCTTGTAGTCTGTAGTTTTAAGTTAGCGCTTGTACTTTGTAGTCTGACCGCCAATTTAGCCATTGCTATCGCAAATTTAGCATAAAATCAAAAAGCAAAAAGTTAGCGGCCAGCGGGGTCGAACCCGGGTCGTCCGCCTGGTAGTAGTTTTGTAGTTTCTAGCCCCAAAACATAAGTTGTATTTTGTAGTCTGGCTGTCAGTCAAGCGTTTCCCTTTCAGATGCCCAAGCTGTGGCCGCACATTCGGACGGAGTGATCATCTCCAGCTCCACATGAAGCGCCACCTGAATTCCGGCGGCGAGCCGCCCGAATTTATCCAATTCTCCAATTCAAAAAATGCTTTTAATTTGCACCAATTTTAATGTGATTTTTGTAGTTTGTAGCTTGTAGATTTAATAAATATTTAATATGCAGGTCAAAAAATAAAAATGAATGTTGCAAAAAACGGCAAAGAAGGGCGATTTTGGGCGGGGAATAATCCAGTGATTCCTGTCGTAAAATAGTTGTAATTGAATTTTGTAAATTAAGTTAAAAATGAATCATAATTTTCATAGGAAATTCTGGACAGCGATCGACTTCGGGTCCGAATGAGCAAAAATCCTTGCGAAAAATCGCATGTTTCGCGGTATTTAGGCTATCAGTCGTTTTTCGGGAGGCCAATTTGAGATTCAGCTGTGTTGGCATAGTTTGTTTGGGCAGGCGAGCAGAGATTCTTGGGGAATCTCAAGCGCCTCACCTACCTGCAGCACACCAACCAGGGCAAAACTACGCGGCAAATGGGGGGACGGGCACAAAATTCGATAAAATTGCATTTTTTGTGCCGGGGGGTCATCGAATCTGAAGGGCAATGTCAATCGAGGTTACGAGAAAAATGACGGGGCCAGCGGTTCTGGGGGGGGGGAATCCCCCTTTTTTTTTACCTCTTGAGCCATTTTATTTTTTAATGTTTTTAGTTTTTTTTTACCCCCAAAATGGCTAAAAAATTTTAATTTTGAAAATTCGAAAATTTGGTCATTTTTCATAAATTTTTGATTAAAAAAGCAAAAGTTTTAGAGAATTTTTATTGTTTTTATATCTAAAATTATGTAAAATGCCATAAAAATGGCTTATATGTAGTTATAGGGCCTCCCGGGTCCCCCTAACCGCCCCGTACCGTTTTTTGGGGAAAACGAAATTTCCCGGGTTTTGAGGTAAATTTCCCCCGAAAATATTTTTCGTCTCGCCCCAAAATACATAGCACAATCGAGTACATTAAAATAGCATTAAAATCACATAAAAATCACATTAAAACCCCATTAAAATCACAAAACACGCAGATAAATGACGCATAAAATAGGGAGTAATAAATTTTTTTTCGTTTCCGTTTCCGGGGGAAAGCAACTCTATCGGATTTTTCCGATTTAAAAGCCAAAGTGTTTTTTCAAATGAATCATTACTATTTCCAAGCCAAAAAAACTGGAGAAATTTGGCAAAAATTCACAAATATCGAGTTTTCGAGCCAAAATAGCCAATTTTTGAACAAATTTCGTCTTTTCCCCCCGGAAACCCAACCACTATAAATTTAAGTATTCTTAAGGCTTCTTCTTCAATCCTCTTCCAGCTCCTCATCATACAGCTCGTCCTCCTCATCCTCGTCATCTTCTTCCTCCTCCTCCTCCTCCTCCTCCTCCTCCTCCGCCTCAGCCGGCCACACGAAGCCCCGCTCCACGTATCACTATGCTTTGACCTCTGAAAAGCAAATTTTTATTAAGATTTTTGTGGATCTGAAACTCAAACTCAATGCGCTGATAGACAACATAAAAATCATGCATATTAAAAGTGCAAAAATATCGAAAATCCCGAGAAAAATTGGACTATTTGGTACTGGGCTGTTAGCGGGGGGGGGCTAATTTTCCCAAGGAATCCCTACGGCAGCTGTTTCATAGCATTTTTCAGTTTTTAGAGACAAAACATGAATAAAAAATTTCCTGTTTTTTTTGAAAAATTTAATAATGCAAAATTTCAGAATTTTCAAACGTCAAATTTTTGTAAAACATTTTTTTATAGGCTACTGGCCATCCAAAACGCATAAAACCACTGTGAAAATACTAGATTAGGCAGAAAAAGTTAGTCCCTCCCCGGTAACGGACCAGTACCGCCCAATTCAGACCGAAATGAAAACTGACTCTGGTCGCTGCAATAGCGCGGGCATTCCGGCTGCAGCATCACCTGCTCGGCGAGCTGGCTGCAAAAGGAGCAATTCTGTAGTTTTCCGCCAGGCTACAAACTACAAAATCGAGCCCCAGGCTACAAACTACAAAATCGAGCCCCAGGCTACAAATTCAGCTAGGCTACAAACTACAAAATCGAGTGCCAGACTAGCTACAAATTCCATCCCCCCAGGCTACAAACTACGAAATCGGGTCCCAGGCTACAAATTCAGCTGGGCTACAAACTAGAAAATCAAGTGCAGGATACAAAAAAAAAGATAATGGAATTTTCTTAAACAAAAGTACCAACCGGAACCGGGCGCTGTGGTGAGCGCAGGCCGGCGCGACGTACCGCGTCGACACATTCCGCGGATTGCACTCGGGCGCGCACATGGTGCAATTTCCGGGCTAAACGAGGCACGTTGGCGTGGATATGGGAGGCAACAAATTCCGCTGCGCTACAAAAAAATCTAGCCCCCAGCTACAAATGCCACTAAACTACGGTGAAAAAACCCGCGAGGCTACAGACTACAAACGCTAGCCCCAGGCTACAAACTACAAAATCTAGCCCCATGCCAGAGGCCCCAAAACCAGATCCAAGCTACAAATTCCTCTCCGCCAAAGATTACAAACCCTGCCAGACTACAGACTACAAAACCCGCTAGACTACAGAGTACAAATCCCGCTAGGCTGCGGAATACAAAACCCGCGTAACTACAGGCTACAAGATCCGCTGGACGACAGACTACAAAGAATCCCCAAGCACCGGCATTGGCCCAGAAACTCACGTTATACTCGCGGGGGCGCCCGCCGACGGCTCGGGGCGGCGGCGGCGGGGCCTCCTGAAAACGGAGCGTGAAACTCGTGCACGAAATATAAACCCGCGTCTAAAGTACTTTGTACAGCTTTTAGATATTATCTCATATAACTCTTCGAAAACTATCAAAATTTTCTAATTTTTTCCTTGTTTTTGGGTGAAAAATCGACGAGAAATGATGAAAAAGGATTTCAGGAAAACGTTTTCCAGTTTTCACTCCATCTCCGCCCCCTCCACCACCCGCCACACACGCGCGGGCAACTTGCAAGAATGAGGAAATTTGTTTTTTTCGCATTATGCAAATTAGCTCTCCTGAGTCCCCGGAAAGAGTATAAAGCCAGCTTTAACTTTGTAAACTTGGATTTCATCGGGATTCTTAGAACGCCCTCGGGAAGAGGAGGGTCGATTCCCCCGGGTGACACAGCTAGGGCTTCGAGGGCTCAGGCTTGGCTTAGAAGGCTTAGGCTTGGCTTAGGCTTGGCTTAGGCTTGGCTTAGGCTTGGCTTGGCTTAGGCAGCTTAGGCTTGGCTTAGGCTTGGCTAGGCTTGGGCTTAGGCAGCAGGCTTGGGCTTAGGCTTAGGCTTGGCTTAGGGCTTGGGCTAGGCTTGGCTTAGCGGCAGGCTTGGGCTTGGCTTAGGCTTGGCTAGACTTGGCAGGCTTGGCCTTAGACTTGGGCTTAGGCTTGGCTTAGGCTTGGCTTAGCTTGCAAGCCGGCTTAGGCTTGGGCTTAGGCTTGGCTTAGACTTGGGCTTAGGCTTGGCTTAGACTTGGGCTTAGGCTTGCTAGCTGCTTAGACTTGGGCTTAGGCTTGGCTTAGGCTTGGGCTTAGCTGGCTTAGGCTTGGCTTAGGCTTGGCAGCTTGGCTTAGGCTTGGCTTAGCTTGAGCTTAGACTTGGCCGGCTTAGGCTTGGCTTAGACTTGGGCTTAGGCTTGGCTTAGACTTGGGCTTAGGCTTGGCTAGACTTGGGCTTAGGCTTGGCTTAGGCTTGGGCTTAGGCTTGGCTTAGGCTTGGCTTAGGCTTGGCTTAGGCTTGGCTTAGATTTGGCTTAGACTTAGCTTAGGCTTGGCTTAGGCTTAGCTTGGCTTAGACTTGGGCTTAGACTTGGGCTTAGACTTGGGCTTAGGCTTGGCTTAGGCTTGGCTTAGACTTGGGCTTAAGACCTTCCCATCTTTTCACACCCGCTATGGCCGGGTTGGCCCATTGGTTGTGGGTTCGCTTGCCGCGCACAAGGCCCGGGTTCGGCCCCTGGCCGGGCTCTTTGCTTTTTCCATCAGATGCTGTGAGTTCAGTGCTTTCTTTAACGAGTTTATTCCAGGAAGATGACGACGGTATGTGTGACGATGAATAATAAAGCAAGCAGGAATGAAGGGGGTTTTTAATAATGAGCGATCGATCAGTGCGGGCCTCACGTTCACAGCACATCGCGGCCAGCCTGTAAAGGAAATTATCCACAGGGAGTGGCAGAAATGTTTTTTGAGCAACTGAGGCAGCCAAGCCAAAGCTAAGCCTAGGCGAAAGCCAAGACTAAGCTAAGCCGAGAAGCCTAGACCTAAGCCTAAGCCTAAGCTAGAACTAAGTTAAGTCTCCGCCACGCGTCCAACTGTTTGCTTTTTCACTTTTTGGCGAAATCCGCTAGTAGAACCCCAAAACTAGCCTCCTCGTCGGCCTCCGGGGAAGTTGGCGGCTTCTGGGGGATCGTCTCGACGGGGGGCAGCGGGGGCACGTACTCCTTCTCCGGGTCGTCGGGCACCACCGGGATCGACGTCTCCGGCTTCGGACTGCAAACGAGGGGAATTTTCAAGTTTCCACAAGAATCCATGCTGGCCTGCCCATTCATGGCTTGGCTGTTGTCACTCCCCCTTTAATACGCAACACTCGATCGTTTTTGACGGAAATGGCTATTCTGGCCGACAGACTACAAAATACAACCGCAAAAAATCAGCCACCGTACTCCGGGCGTCAATAGGACCGGTTCGGAAAATCGCCAAAACCGCGTTTTCGGGTTTTCCAGTGGTCGAGTTTTCGTAGTTTGTAGCTAGAAGGCTAATTCGGCTTCTGAATCGCTGAACGGACACGCAGACTACGAAATCCAATTGCTGTACCTCAGTCTGTACATAGGAAAGGCGCGGAAAATGTGCACACATTGGGATTGCCGATTTGGAATTGCGCTAACTTTTCGTAGTTTGTAACTAGAACGCTAATTCTTTTCAAATCGCTAAACTGGCAGCCAGATCACGCAGTCCGATCCTCAAATGGTCTCTGCTAGCCTGCCCTGCCGCACCTCTTCTCCTTTTCCTGCTTCTTCTCCTCGGCGCCGCCATCGGCTTGGGTCGCCTCGACGTCGAGGGGGGCCGTGGCTTTCTTGTTCTTCTTCGGGCTCTTCAGGCTCTTCGGGCTCTTCGGGCTTTTCGGGCTTTTCGGGCGTTTCGCAAGGGCGCTGAAAAAGGGGCGTGGCCTAGCGGGTGTCGCTGCTCCTTTAAAATGGCAGCAAAGACTCAACCTTCAATCCTTTAAAAAGTATCGATTCCATTTAAAAGTTCCATTTTTAAAGGCCCTCTCAAGTCAAACTGGCTAGCATAGACCATTTTGGAATTTCCCAAATGATCACTGCAACCTTGCCCTCCTTGGAATCCATTTTAAAGGGGCAGTGACAGCAGAAAATGCTTCCAAATGGCTCCAAAATCTATTTTCAGAAATTTTAAAGACCCCGATAAGGGAAACTGCCTAGCAGACAACATTTTGGAATTTCGAAAATGATCACTGCTAGCTTGCCTCACGAGAAAATCCAATTTAAAGGGACGGTGACAGGGGCCAAAATCAGGACGTACCGAGTCGCCTTGGGCTTGTTGCCCTTGGAGGGCTTGCTGCTGCTCGTCGTGGAGGCAGTGCTGGTGCTGCTGTCCATGTTGTTGTTGTTGTTCGTCTCCTCCGCCAGCGACATCTTCTGCGTGGCCGACATCAGCGACATCTGGAGCGAAATTTCTGTCCGGTTTAGACTTGGAGCTTCAATTGTTTTTTAATGGCTTAACTGGCAAGCAGGCTACAGACTACATTTTCCGGAACTCGGCTACAAACTACAAAAACCCTACTAGGCTATCAATCCGGATTCGACCCCCGCCAGCTCCGAACTTTTTGCTTTTTGAAATTTTAGGAAATTTCTCTATTTCAAACGCTAAACTGACATCCAAACTACAAACCCCAACCATTAGAACAAGCTAAAAACTACAAAAACGCTACTAGGCGAGTTCTCGGGTTCGACCCCCGGCCGCGGCAAAACTTTTTGCTTTTTGAAATTTTAGGAAATTTCTCTATTTCAAACGCTAAACTGACATCCAAACTACAAACCCCAACCATTAGAACAAGCTAAAAACTACAAAAACGCTACTAGGCGAGTCTCTCGGGTTCGACCCCCGGCCGCGGCAAAACTTTTTGCTTTTGGAATTTTTAGGAAATTTCTCTATTTCAAACGCTAAACTGACATCCAAACTAGAAACTCCAACCATTAGAACAAGCTAAAAACTACAAAAAAGCTACTAGGCGAGTCTCTCGGGTTCGACCCCCGGCCGCGGCAAAACTTTTTGCTTTTGGAATTTTTAGGAAATTTCTCTATTTCAAACGCTAAACTGACATCCAAACTAGAAACTCCAACCATTAGAACAAGCTAAAAACTACAAAAACGCCACTAGGCGAGTCTCTCGGGTTCGACCCCCGGCCGCGGCAAAACTTTTTGCTTTTGGAATTTCTTGCCAATTTTTTGATGGGATCACTACACTAGCAGCCAGACTACAAACTACAGTCACTAACCCTAGGCTACAGACTACAGAACGCGAACAACTAGCCCAAAACCTACCTGCGACGACGGCGGGGTGGCCATCAACGAGCGCTGCGTGTGCGTCGACTTGGACGACTTGGTAGAGGTCGAATTCGAAGCGCGCGTCGAGCAGCCCTTTTCCTTCTTCTTCTTCTTCGAGGCACTAAAAAGGGGGGCGTGGTCTAGTTGCTGTCACTGCCCCTTTAAACTGGAAAAAGCCGAATTCATGGCGCTTTTTGCCTTCAAGCGCCCTATAAAATTTATGGATATTTGGGTGCTACGCCGAAGGAAGTCAAACTGGCCAGAAGCGAGCGTTTTAAATTTTCACAAATCGCCACTGCTCGTCTGCCCCACCTATTGTTGGATTCGGTCGGCTTCTTTTTCTCGAGCTCCTTCTTCTTCTTGATGCAGCTCTTCTGGCTCACGCTCTTCTTGCTGCCACTCTTTCGCATCGAGGTTGAGGCGGTGGACCTGAAAAAGGATCCAGTTGCTGTCGCTGTACCTTTAAACCGGAAAAATCGTCGAATTCAGGGTGCCTTTTGCCTTCAATGGTCCTTTAGAAAGAGAGAATCGATTTTAAAGGCCCTTGCAAGTCTAGCTGGCCAGCAGAGACTTAGGGATTCCTTAAATTGTCTCTGCTAGTCTGCCCCGTGCCCACCGGCGGCCCGACGTCTTCGACACGGACTTGGTGGAGGCGGTGGTTGTCGGCAACACAAGCGAGACCCGCTTCTTCTTGGATGATCCGCTCTTCGTGCCGCTGCCAGAACTAAAAAGGGCCATGTCCTAGTTGCTGTCCGGGTCCCTTTAAAGGGCACGTTCAGAGAGGGGCCGTGTACTCGTCCCAACGTATACACCCTATGGACGTAGCGACCGCGCGCGCTGCCTGCCCGTGCTGTGACAGGCCATTCCCCTCCTTTGCGGGGTGGGGCGCCCCTCACCCCTTCGCCAGGTTGTAGCTGTGGCTGAATGGTATGCATCCGCGCCGCCCGAGCGGGGGGCCCGGGTTCGACCCCCGGCCGCGGCAAAAATCTTTGCTTTTTTCCAAAAAAACGCCCCTGAACGTGCCCTTTAAGCGCGCCCTTACATGCCTTCAGGGGCCCTTTAAAAGCTATGGATTCGATTTTGAAAGGCCGTTTTGCAAGTCCAGCCGGCTAGCAGAGATCATTTAGGGAATGCCGAAATTGTCTCTGCTAGCCGGCCGCCGCCCAAAAATCCATTTTAAAGGCACATTGCGACAGAGAAGAATGCAGGCGTACCGCGACTTGGAGGCGTGCTTCGTGTTGGCGTTGGAGACGTTGACCTTGCTGCTCGACACGCCGCCATTGATCGTCTTCGGGTCTGCGAATCGGTCTGCAGCTAGAGGGTTGGCATTTGAGGAAAAAAATCGGATTGCAGGCGAGACGCCGAGCGGAAGTGAACCGATTTATGCAGAATTTTGGATGCAAATCACGATTTGCCTCATTTTTTCGTGCTGAAATAGGGGGTCAGCTCATAACTTATAGGGCCATTATGTCTTGAAGGAAGACCTCCAAAATTCGGCATAGTGAAAATTCGGCATACCAATTATCGGCACAGCGAAAATCGGCACAGCAAGTATTTACCTCATCCGTGTAGGCACAAATTTGCGTGAAGACAAAAAATTCGTGTTTCAAACAATGTTAAAAATCATGACGTTTAACCTGTGGTAGTAGAATTTGCCACTCCTTGGTGCAATACCCGTCTTCATGTTTCCGGTCTCGCAGAATTAATGTTTCAAAAAATCAGAAAACTCAAAAATATTCGAATACTGCTATTCGCTTTGTCCAGCATCCGTACAATTATTTCTGCACAAATTACCATTTTTAAACCTTTTGTGGTCTGTATCCTATAATTGCAGAAAATGCTAATATCCCACAGTTTTAGCCCTTTTGTAGCTTGTAGCCTGTAGTCTGGATGTCAGCTTAGCCGTTAGAATCGAAAAAGCTATCCAATTTTCAAAAAGAAAAAGGTTAGCCCTGTGCGGGGAATCGAACTCGGGTTGCTCGCCTGGTAGGTTTTCTGTAGTTTGTAGCCTCGATATAAATGTTGTAATCTCTAGTCTGGCAGCCAGGTCAACCATTTAACTCAAAGGCCAGGCTTGAAACGCCTTAAACATAAAGTTATTGCCTGTTGTAGTTATAGCCTCCGAGTTCAGATTTCATATGTTTCAAAAAACGACAAAATCCTGGAAATTCCCGATTCGTCAATGCGTCTTCGTAAGCCGTGTCTCAGTTTTTGGCTTTAATTTTTTCGCGTTATTTGCTTGTCATATTTTCCGTTCATAGTATATTCTCCATTACGTGATTCGAATAATAAGAAAATCATGAGGGCCAATCACTCATTAAAAATTGCATATTCTTGCTTCAATCCCCAAAAAAATAAACTTCAAAAATTGAAAAAAAGGGTTCGGGTTAATTGTTCCTTCTCATCATATTTATATTTATTCTTTGGGAATGTTTTGACGACTTATTTTGTAGTCTCTAGTCTTTAGACTGGCTCCCAGCTTAGCCATTAGAAACGTACAAACCATCCAATTTTCAAAAAGCAAAAACCTACGGCCAGGGTCGAACCCGGGTCGTGCGCCTATTTGCATTTCTGTAGTCTGTAGCCTCGATCGAAAAGTTGTATTCTGTAGTCTGGTTGCCAGTTTTGGTATGCCAGTCGAAAAATTCACGAAAAATTCAAAAAGCAAAAAGTTGGACGCGGGCGGGGGTCGAACCCGCATCGTTGTCCGGGTAGGTTTTCTGTAGTCCGTATCCCCCTGCTAAAAGTTGTAGTCTCTAGTCTGGCTGCCAGTTCAGCCATTGAACTAAAAATCTAAGCTTCTGATGCTTTAAACAAAACGTTATAGCCCTTTGTAGTTTGTAGCCCGGCTCCAAAACTCTGTCACTTTATTCCCATCCAAAAAAATACAAGAAAAATAACGGGAAAATTGGGGGAATCGAGTCACTATATATTAAACGAGCCGTTAAAAATTACAAATGACAAATTACAGTATACCACCGTACTCCGGCGGAATCCGGCGGAATTCCGGAAAAACGGAAAATCGTGAAAAATCAAAATATGGAAATTACCAGAAATTCGGGGGGTTACGGTAGCTGTGTGTTTTTGATGGGGATGTGTCTTGGAAATTCGAGGAAAATAAAAAATTAACCAGAAAAAAGCAGATCTAAATTACACAGTAGTACAGCTTTTGAGACGCCAGGCCACGCCCCTTTTCGATTCATTACTTTTTAGTTCTTTTGAAAATTGAAAGGCTGAAAAATTTTGGAAAATGGAAATTGGGTGAAACTCATTTTTTAAATCTTCGCGCGCGATTATTTTGATCTTTTTGGGTGCGGTAATTATCGTTTTTAAGATAAAAAGTACCGACTTCATTTCAAAGTAAGAAAAAATTAAGGTTCCAAAAAATTGGCGAAATTGTAAAATCGATGAAATTTGTTATTTTTTTGTTTGCAATTTTTACTTTTTTTGATACGATAACTCTAGTGTTCTTAACACTGAAAAGTAGAATAGAGAAAAAGTGCGACATTAAAGTAAACCCCAAATTTTCCGTGCATTGTATAAATTTGAAACATTGTTTTCCGGAACCGGTTTTTGTAGCTTTCAGCCTTTTTGGGGTTTTTTAAAATCTTCAACTTGCCATTTTTAGAAGTTAATTTTTGAATTTACGATACGCTAATTGTCATTTTTCGTAATTTCAGAGCGGGAGGAAAATCTAAGAAAATGAAATTGCCGCTGCCAAATTTTTCTGAATTTCTTAAAAAGCTGCAACTCATTTTTTTCAGTTTACCGAAAACAAAATTGTTGGCGTTTTGTTCCTACCGTATTTTCTGTTAGAAATTACCGTATTTAAATAAGCACTTTAGGCCGAAAAAATAAAAAATTACCAGCGCCTTAAAAAATTCCGATTAACAGCGTCGCAATTTTTTTGGATTTGTCAAAACTTGAAACATCATTTTTTCAAAACAAAATTTTCTCTGCTAGCTTCCAAAAAGGGGCGTGGCTTCCGGAAAGGGGGCGTGACTTGTAAAACGAAAAAATGTGGAAAATCAATACAAAAATGAGCTGAACATGTGAACCATAATAGTGGGGGGAGGGCCGGGAAAGATAAAAAATCAAAAATGACAAATAGGAGGGAAAAAGAATGTTGGGCGAATGGCAGGGCCGGGGTTACGGTATCGCGGGTTACTGTAGACTACTGTAGACTACTGTAGACTACTGTAGGTAGAAAAAAAGACATTACAGTATCCCGAAAAATACAAAAAAAAAATCCAATTTTTCGGGTTACTGGACTTTTTCCTTAGCTTTTCTAATAACGGGGGGGTCACTGTAGCTATAGGGGGAGCAAAAAAAATGGCGATATATATTTTTACAGTAAGAAATCAAAAAAAAAATTGATTTTTCGACTTTTTTACAAAAATAGAGAATTTGGTTTTTTCAATTTTTCTTACAGTAAAAAAATTACAAAAAACACACGAAAATGTTGATAAATACACACGCAAATTTGAGGGCGACTACGCGACATTACAAAGTACACGAAAAGAGGCCTGTCAGCAGCCAAAAAACGGGGATTTTAAGGGCCGTTGAAGTGGTGGATTCTTGCCTTCGACGGGCCTTTAAAAGTGTGAAAATTGCGGTTTCTATTTCTTCGAGGCGGGTGGAGCTCCACCGCTTGAGGAGGAGGTCTTCTTGACGGCGCCCGGGCTCTTGTCACCGCCCGTCACCTCGGACGTCTGGAATTTGGGGTTAAATGGTCTCTGCTAGCTTGCCTTTCCCTAGAAATCCCTGTTAGTGTGCCCATTCACAAAACTGACGGCCAGGCTTCATCTTCCCACGTCAAAGAATTTGCAAGGCAGGCTAGCAGAGGCCATTTGCCTGATTGTCTGATCTGACCGGGCGCCTAGGATTAAATGGTCTCTGCTAGCTTGCGCTTCCCTAGAAATTACTGCTATCCTGCCCATTCTTTAAACTTTCACCCAGGCTATCGATTACGACATCAAAATATTTAAGGGCAAGCTAGCAGAGATCGTTTGCCCGAGGTATCTGAATTTGGGCCTTTCGGAACAAAGAATCACTGCTAGCTCGCCGGCCCTAAGTCAAATCGCCCCCGCTAGCTTGCCGATCTTTCAACTGGCTGTCAGTCTAGTGATTCGTAATTCGTAATTCATTTTGTCTCAACTAATTTTCCTAGCAAAATAAAAACTTTATAAAAAACATGACACTTTTAATTTTAGACAAATTTTTCCCCGGCTATAGTGACCCAAATTTAAACTTTTAAAAGCGCCATTTTGTGCAGAATTTTCCGCACTATCCAATGGCAAGCCGTAAACTTTTTTGAAAAATGAAAATACCGTACCTTGTTGCCGATGAAAGAGGTGAGCGGGGGTCCGGTGAGTAACAATTTTCCGTCGACTTCCTCTCCGCCGGCCAGCTCGATAGCCTCGAGTCGTTTCCACAGCTCCTCGCGGTCTTTTTCCCGTTTTCGCTCCCTGGAAATATAATTGTCATTTTTGAAATTTTAAAGGGCCCTGCAAGTCAAAAACTCGATAATGTTAAGCCTTCTTTTCCCTCCAATGGCCCTTTAAAAGCCGAAATCTGGACTTTAGTGGCATTGGAAAGTCAAACTGGCTAGCAGAGACCATTTTGGAAGTTCCTCAAGTATCTCTGCTAGCTTGCCGGGTTAGTGAAATCGAATTTAAAGGGATCGGCAAGTCAAATTCGCCAGGGTTTTTGCCTTCAATAGTCCTTTAAAACACCAAATTCTATTTTTAAGGCATTAGAAACTCGAACTGGCCAGCAATGATCATTTTGGAATTTCCTAAAGGATCCCTGCTGGCTTGCAGAATCGGCAAATCGATTTTAAAGGGACTGGTAAGCCAAAAATCCATAAGCCTCACTTCTGGCGCTCCATCTTATACGTGGACGTCAACTCGTCGAACAGCTTGCCATTCATCTCCATGAACGTCTTCAGCACGTTGTAGACGAGGGCAACGATCGTCTGAAAAAAAATGTAATGTTTGTCTTTTTTGAAAATAGATGTTTCAAAAAATCTTAAAAACACAGAAATTGTTAAAAACTTATTAAACGACATTTCAAGGAGCAAAAACACGAGTCATCGAATTTTTTAGGCGTTTCTAATTAAAATTTGGGTTTCCTTTATTTTATTTTTTGTTTTTTTTTAAAAAGCGAATGAACCTTTCTAAAACCCAGGAAAATGCATGTTTCATCAATCCTTAAGGCCAAAATTTTTTTTCTGGGATTTATTGACACCTTTATCCCACCTTCAAAAATCGGGTTTGTGGGCGTTTTTTAGTTGGATTTAGTATTTATAAAATCAGATTCAAAGACACGATAATTGTGTAATTTTTGATTTGCCAATTTCCGGGTTTTCCGTAATCGTCTTTTTTTATTATGGAGCTTACTTTAATTTGTGCTGTTTTCGAGAATTTATTAAATTCACGTATTATTTTGTTGTTTTTTAAAATTGTTCTTGCGCTAGAAAGCACACATATTTGTTTTGGAGCTGATTTAGTTTTTTTACAAAATAATTTTTCATTTTTGCGAACAATTTTTGCAAATTTTTCGCTCTTTGTAGTTTGTCGTTTCTAGTTTTTACCTGATTCCAGTGCTCCTTGGAGATCCTGTAGAGTGCGGGGAACATAATCGGCATCACGTGGGCACTCGTCTCCTCTATCAACGACAGAATGTACTCGTTGTTCCAGAAGTACAGCGCCCGTTCGGCCACCTGCAAAAACGGGGGTCAAATGGTCTCTGTTAGCTTGCCCAGGCTTTTGAATAGCTAAACTGGTAGCCAGACTACAAAATACAACCTTTAGAATGAGGCTACAAACCCGAGAAATTTTATTAGGTGAACGACCCGGGTTCGACCCCCGGCCGCGGCAAGCTTTTTGCTTTTTTGAAAATTTTATGGGTTTTTTATTGGGATAGGTAAACTGGCAGCCAGCCTACAAAATACATTCCTTAGCTCCCGGACTATAGACTACAAAAAAGCTACTAGGCGCACGACCCGGGTTCGACCCCCGCCCGTGGAAAACTTTTTGCTTTTTGAAATTTAAGTTGATTTTTCAATTGGCTTAGATAAACTGGCAGCCAGACTACATAATACACCCCTTAAATCTGGACCACAACCTTTAAAGATTTGAAATAGAACAATATACGTACAAAAGATAATCAATTGAATAACATGTTTTTCCGGGATTTGATTGGCTAAATTTTCGAAGCATATTTCTAAATGTAGTCTTAAGATTTCTGATTCCCAAATTGCCACTGCTAGCTTGCCTGGAAATGGGGGCTGCTGACACATTTGGCGAGCTGCTTGAAGAGTGGGTCGATGATCTTCTTGAACTGCTCCGGCTCGATGATATCAAGGATTTCCTCGACTTCACCAAGGAACATTACTTCCTAAAAGGGACGTAAAATAAATACAGCAAAACAAAAATCAGAAAAACTAGAATTTCGTTTTTTCTAAAAAAAATGTTTTAAAAATTAAACAAGGTTTTTGGGATTTTTAGAAACTTAATGCGTTTAACCTGCGAATTTGCTAAAAATCCTCTTTAAACTGAAAATTGAATATTATTTTCTAAGAGCTTAGGCTTACGCTTTTTCTACACATCCAATAATAAAAAAAAGTAATTAATTAACTATTTGGACTCATTAAAATAAAAAATGTTGAAAATAAAATAAATATTTTCAAATGTTTCGAAATTTCATTGGTTTTTTTTTCGGGTTGCACTTTCTAATTCCTCCGCTTGGGAATCCTCTAAAAGGCGTCAAAATTTCACTTTTAAAGGTTCATTGAAGGCAAGAATGGGTCGAGCCATGGATTTTGCCTTGTCCGCAGGGTTTCCAAAATCCAGCCATCAGAAAAAGAAGTAATTAAATTGAGGGATGAGATCACAAAAACAATGTTTCAGAATTTTCCGAGAATTCTTTGGTCGCATTTTCGGTAATTCATGTAAATTTTTGCCCAGCCTTTATGCCGCCGATTTGCCTTCAATGGTCCTTAAAAGAAAATTAAAAACTGATGCTGTACGGTCTAATACGCCAATTCAAAGATTTCGGCTCTAGCTATTGCGGTGAAACATCAAATCTGGTGCCTTTTAAAGGCAGATCCACAAATTACTTTAAATTAATTTAAATTCGGTCTGAATTTCATAAGCTAGATCCTTTTTATTTTGCGGATTTTATTAGATTTAAATTCACCTGAATCTGAAAAAGTGAGATGAAATTTTTTTGGAAAAAGAGGTTTCAAAATTCGATTTGGTTTTTTGATAGTTTTGCTTTCTAATTGTGATAAAAAAAATAAAAAAAAATCTTAATCTTGTGAAATTTGCTAAAAAACTCCATTTTAAAGGGGCATTGAAGGCAAAAATGGGCTGGGCTATGGATTTTGCCTTTATAGCGGGTTTTCAAAAATTAGGCCATCAAAAAATTGGAATTAATGAACTTGTGAAAATTAATTAAATTGAGGGATTGAGGTCAGAAAAAGACGTTTCAGAATTTTCAGGGATTTCTTTGCTTGGGTTTTCGGTAATTCGTATGCCGTTGCGTATTCTAACCCTTGCCGCCGATTTGCCTTCAAGGGTCCTTTAAAAAGTTTTTACGCGATTAGAAATAACTAAATTGAGAAAATTCATTGAATTGAAGAGCTGACGTCATAAAAGATATTTCAGAATTTTCAGAGATTTTTTGGTGCGTTTTCGGCAATCATTGAGAATTCTCATTCTCGTCTCTTCTCGTTGGCGGCCGATTTGCCTTCAAGGGACCTTTAAAAAAATTTACGAAAAAGTGAATGGAGTAATACGCCAGTTCAAAAATTTCGGCCCTAGCTATTGCGATGAAACATCAAATCTTGTGCTTTTTTTAAAGGCAGATCCACAAATTTGTATGACTTTAAATGAATTTAAATTAGTTCCGAATTTCATCAGCTAGATCATTTTTATTTTGCGGATTTTATTAGATTTAAATTCACCTGAATCTAAAAAGGTGAGATGCATTTTTTTGGAAAAAGCGGTTTCAAAATTCGATTTGGTTTTTTGATAGTTTTGCTTTCTAATTCCAACTCGTCTTAATCTTGTGAAATTTGCTAAAAAACTCCATTTTGAAGTGGCATTCGAGGCAAAAATGGGCTGGGCTATGGATTTTGTCTTGTTCGCGGGCTTTCCAAAACAAACCATCAAAAAATTGGAATTATTGAAATTGAGGAAAATAATTAAATTGAGGGATTGAGGTCAGAAACAGATGTTTCAGAATTTTCAGGGAATTCTTTGGTTGCTTTTTCGGGAATTTAAGCAAGCTTACGTCGACTCTCTTTTGCCGCCGATTTGCCTTCAATGGTCCTTTAGAAAGTTTTGACAACGTTGACAAAAAATACAATGTACGGCTCAATAGTACGCCTCAAAAATTTCGGCTCTAGCTATTGCAGTGAAACATCAAATTTTATTTTTTAACGGCAGATCCAAAAATTTTCATAATTGTAATTTTAATCGTAAACGAATTCCCGATAACTCACTTTGATTTTCCGGCTTTATTAGTTTGAAATTTACCTAAATGCCAAAATTTTCAAAAAATGGATGAATTTTTTGGAAAAATGTTGCAGAATTTTGAGTTATTTTTTCGGGGTTTATGCCCCGTAATACGTCGCCGACTAAGTTTACGCTTAAAAACGGAAAAAATTAAGTCTTAAAGGCCCATTGAAGGCAAAAAGTAGGGATGACTATGGATTTTACTTACCAAAACCGAACGAAATTATGGATTGACTTCCAGGTCCCTTTAAAAGGAAGTTTTCAGGCTCTTAAAGGAGCATTGAAGGCAGTTGGTTGGAATACTTTATATTTTCAGACTTGCGGCGTGAGCGTCGAATCCTTTTCGATAAATTGTACGACACAGTAGGCCAGCTGAAAAAGGGGGTGTTTGCCATTTTTATTTTTTTCTAAATTTCCTCAAAGAATCCCCAATTGCCTCTGCTCGCTTACCTGAGCATGATAGAGTGAGAGACACCGGGGTTTGTGCAGAGGGAGCAGCACCTTCACCAGGAATTGCTTGTGCTCGGCCTTTAGGGGCAGTGCGAACCCGTTGATGATGCTGAAATTGCGATATATTGGTTGGATTGGCTAAAATGGCCGCCAGACTGCAAAGTGCACTCCCTAGAACACAGCTACAAACTACGAAAAATCCGTTAGGCGAACGCTCGGGTTCGACCCCCGGCCGCGGCAAACTTTTTGCTTTTTGAATTTTAGATAGATGTTTCGATTACAACCGCTAAACTGGCAGCCAGACTACAGACTACAAACATACTCAACCACTCACCTCCCCAAAATCTCGAGCAACTCGCCGACCCCGTTGAACGACTCGGTCTCGTAGACGAACCTGCAAATACGATTGTAATTTTCATTTTTGGATTGTATAATTTTGTTAATATAACGAAATCTCGTTTAGAAGACTGTAGAAATGCCGAAATTAAGTATATTCTGCACAAAAATTTTTTCGAAAATTAACGTTTTGAAGACTTGTGTGTATAAGCATTGCTTCGGAGGATTAATTTAGTCATGTGTTTCTTCTCGTGTGTTCTTTCTAAACCCGCTTCATTAACGCTTTCTTTTGTGTCCAGGAGCCTTTAAAAATCAAAAAAATTTCTAGATTTTAAAGGGCCCTTGAAGGCAAAAAATCACTTTCCTGTAAAAATTTTTAAAATTTGTTGTTTCAAAGAAATGCAAATTTGCGGGTTTTGTGTATTTATTAATTCGCCTTGTTTTTCTTTGGCAGCTTTGAAACCAGTTGCGTCATTTTTTGAGAATTTAAATACATTAAAAAAATTCATTTAAATTAAAAACATTCTCCAAATTTTCAAAAGAAAAATTGAAAAACTATGTTTCGAAAATTTGTGGGAATTCGCAATTTGGAAAACTGGTAATTTAGCTCTTTTGTTCTTTTAATTTAAATTAGCATTAAAACAAGCCTAATAATATAAATAAAATAAAACCGACGATAGGAACATGTTGTTGATGTGTTTTCGGATGAAGGCGCGCAGGCCGAGGAATTTCCCGTAAATACGGTGGAGGACCGTCTTCAGGAAGTCGCGCTCACGCGGATCCTCCGAATCGAACAGGTCGAGCAACTGGAAATATTGGATTAGCTGCAAATTAGCTCTGCTAGCCTGCCAGAATTTTTTGGATTCGATTACGGCATGAAATTCTGGAAAACCGGGCCGTCGAATCGATTACGCTAGGAAATTTCTCCGCTAGCTTGTCCAATCGCTTATCTGACATCCAGCTCAGCTATTCCCACTTTCGAAATGGTCTCTGCTAGCCTGTCGAGCCCTTTCTGATCGATTACGACATGGATTTCCCGAAAAATTGGGCCTCTGGAATCGATTAAGCGATCAAATGAATTCTACCATCTTGTCAATAGTTTATCTGGCTGCCATTTTAGAGGTTCCCACTTCCCAAACGGTTTCTGCTAGCCTGCCCCTGCCACCGTCTGACTCACATTGAGCACGAATCGCTGATCGATGTACTTCTTGCCGATCGAGGCGGCAAAGTCGGGTGACTCGAGGAAACGCAGGAACAGCTCGTACACCAACTAGAAAAATTGAAATAATTAAATTATATAAAAATATAGCTAAAATCAATAATCTAAAATTTAGAAAATTTTCCAAAAAATGTTTCATAAAATTTACAGGAATTCGAAAATTTTTCGTGCGGAATTCACGAATTTCATCTCAAAGCAGCAAAACGTCAAACTCTTCTCGAAAATAATAAAAATAAGTTTGCGTGAATAAAATCACGGAAAAGAAGAAAAATTCGGACACCTTGCTAAAAAAGTGTTTTAAAAAAATTCCAGTATGCAACAACTTTTCAGCCTGTAGTCTTCGATCAGCAGCGACGAATTATAACAAAAATAACAATATTCGAAAATGATATCAATTTTATCTTTTAATCCCACACGCTTTTTTCGATAATGCCCTTTAAATTCGATTTCGTTTTTAGAAAACATGCTAAAACGGGGAAAATTTTAAAGAAACGCCAGAAAAAAATAAAGAAATAAATTTAATCTTGATAAATCCGTCACTTAGGCTTCAATTTAATGCAAATGGCTTTTTATTTTTATTATGTAAACAAAGTAATTATTTTGTTATGAAGATCGATTTTGAAATGCATACAAAAAATGGGCAAAAAAATATTTTGCACGAAACTGGGTGGTGATCGCGAATTTGAGCCGGCTAATACGCTTGTCTAGGACTTTCCAAATAATATTCATAAAAATAGATCATCAATAATTTAAATTGATATAAATGCAGAAAATTTGCTTGAATTTGCCTCTGAAATTCATAGAAAAACGATTAATTAAATTAAAAACAATACTTTAAGATCTGCGAAAAAAGTCAGTGTTTCGCAATCTATAGATTTCCAAGCCTATTGAATTTATTAATTGAAGGTCTGGATGTTCCAAAATAAGATTTACCTACTAATTTACATAGATGAATTTCAAGCCCAGATTTAATTTGACGAGCCAAAATCCATAGCCATTTTGCCTTCAGTGACCTTTTAAAAGCCATGAATACCATTTTAAAGGTCCTTTAAAGTCAAACTGGCTAGCAAAGATCATTTTGGAAAGCCCGACGATTTTTCCCGATAAATTTCAAAAAAAATGTGAAAATCAAAAAGCTATGTTTCAAAAAATTTACAGCTCGTCTAAAACAAAATTTAACGTGGTATTTAATTATAGGAAATTTTAATATTCGTGTTCGAACAAAATTACGCTAATTTTATCGTTCCATATTCCTCCACCTCGACACGGTAGTTTAGGTTTTTTGTGGTCAAAAATAAAGTCTGCAGATTTTTGAAAAAATTGTATATTTCGTAAAATTTGCAGCTTGGATCGTTGTTTTCACGGCTATTGGCTATTGGCGTCTAGTAGAATGATTTTTGAATTACGGTGTAATTATTCTTAAAAAAAATAGGTTGCATAAAATTCATCATCTCAATCTCATCCGGATCTCAAAAACAATTTATTTAAATTATTACGGTAATTTTAGTGTTTGCCAGAAGACATGGTTTTGTAACGAAATTACTCTAATTTTAATATGACAATTTCATGAAAATTTGAAGTTTCACAAAATCTACAGCTCTGCCAAAAGTGTTGATGGCTAATTGCACGTCTCGGTGTTCGAAAATTATTTTCTTTCTCAATTTCGTCGATGGGAATTTTTGCATGTTTTTCTTGAACACCTCAACACGGAAATTGTTTGTAAAGATTTCGTAAAGATAAGCTAAGATAAAGATAGGTTGCATAAAATTGACAACCTGGCTAAACTTTTCTAGAATTTTCTAGAACCCAATTAGTGTAAATAATTTTTGATCGGATTACGGTGATTTTAGTTTTTTTTTTTTTTGATAAAATCAGATTTTCAAATCAACCGAAATTTCTGCGCAAACATGTGTTTTATCAAATGGTCAGGTTAGCTGCATTTTTGTACCATTTAATGGGTCCTTTAGCAAATGTTAATTAATTATTGCCATTTTTCGTAATTTTCGAAAACGATTCACCTTGAAAATTCAGTTTTTCAATAACTTAAATTGTTAGAAAAATGTATAAGGCGTTTCAAAAATATACGCAAAAAAAATTTCAAAAAAATGATGTTTCAAAAAATGTTAAAATTCCGGGAAAATAAAAATTAGCAATGGTGCTGAAATCGCGAAATTTGTAATTTTTGAGTTGCTATTTTATGTCGAATTTAATTATTTATATTAAACTAAAATTCAAACCTGCAGATGCGGCCAGGAGACTTCGAGGGTCGGCTCGTCCTCCTCGGGGTCAAACTCCGAGTTGTCTGATGGTGGCAGGACGCGGAAAATGTTCTTCGACACCATCTTGATCACCTGCAAAACATAAGAATATTTTAATGGGCCCTTGAAGGCAAAAACGCAACTCTAGCATATGGTTTTTTGACTTCCAGGTCCCTTTAAAATCTGATTTCCTGATTTTTCTAGCATATGAGACGATTTTCCGGTCCCAATTTTTTCGCAAATTCCGAATCTGTACTTGGTTTTGCATATGAATTGATCATTCTCGAGATATCACGCATTTTTCGTCAAAAAATTCAAAATTTTGATTTTTCTCGAAAACTAGCGATCCACAGTCAAAACGGACCCCGGATTCGGAATCAGCGTAAAAAATTGGTCTAGACCAGTGTTTTAAAAAGAATTCGCGATTTTAAAGGGCCATTGAAGGCAAAAAGGGGCGGAGCTTCACCTCCGGATAGATCCCCTCGACGATGGCGCCTTTAACTGTCGTAATGTGATCGATCAGCTCGTTGAGGGCGGCGCGTTTGATCTGGAAAAAAATCAATAATTTGGGGGCAGGCAAGCATAGGAAATTTGCGGAAATTCGGCGCTGACCTCCTTGGACTTGAGCTGGGCGACCGGGTCGTAGAAGTCGAAGATGCGCTGGCACTGGATCAGTTTCTGGATGACGAGGGGCGTCTGCTCGGCGGGGGCCGTGTCTGGAAAATGTAAATGATCTCTGCTAGCTTGCCTGGGGTGTCACTGTCCGTTTAAAATCGAATTTAAGGCTTTTAAAGGGATGTTGAAGGCAAAGTCGGGAAATCTAGACATTCCAAAATTCTCTCTGCTAGCCAATTTGACTTCTAAGGCCCTTTAGAATCGAATTTGAGCCTTTAAAGGGCCAGCGAAGGGAAACCAAGCGATGGACTGAGCGTTTCCGGAAAACTGAAATCCGGGGCGTGGCGAGCTGGCAAAGAACTCTGCGGAAATTCCAAAATGGCCTCTGCTAGCCAGTTTGACCTTCCAACGCTTTTAAAATGGCATCCATAGCTTTTAAAGGACCAGTCAAGCCAAAAACGAACCCTTGATGAGCGGAAGTGCGATGAGCTCGGGCTCATTTTCCGGATGATATCGGCTGCTGTTGACGATCCGCCGCCGTCGCGAGTGCCCCTCTTCGAGAACGGTCAATCTTGTCGACAAACTGATTGGCTGTGGCGGAGAGTTGCACTCCTCCGTGGCAGCGCCCTGAAAACTCCAACTGTCACTCCGCCTTTACAATAAAACGTTTCTGGCTAAGCCTAAGCTTAAGCCTAAGCCTAAGCCTAAGCCTAAGCCAAGCCTAAGCCTAAGCCTAAGCCTAACCTAAGTAAAGTGGTCGGGGACCACTCCTAAGCCTAAGCCTAAGCCAAGCCTAAGCCTAAGCCTAAGCCTAAGCCTAAGCCTAAGCCTAAGCCAAGCCTAAGCCTAAGCCTATCGATATGGCCGATTCCCATGGTCGACCTCTGTTAGGCGACGCATAAGCCTAAACCAAGCCTAAAAAATCACCTGTGTCCGTGGCGGCGGCACCTGATGACCATGCGGGCCGGCGGCCAGCAGTTGGGCTGCTTTTTCTGGAAAAAATAATATAAATTAAGTTAATTAAATGAAAATACAATTTCAAAGCCGAAATTTAGTAATTTTAAAGGGATTGGACAATGATAACATCATTTTTCAATTTTTGAAAATTTTTGTTGAAAACTTGATGTTTCAACTTTTCTGAGGACCGCCATTTTTTTTCGCCTTGTTAATTCTTTTTGCTTCGCCTGGAAAAAAGGAAAGTGAGAATGGGTCTGCCTGTGGAGCCTGCCTTCCTAATCCCTTTAAGATCAGTTTTCCAGCGTTTAAAGGCCCGTTGAAGCCACAAATTTGGGGCGGACTTATCGATTTCGACGTCCCAATCCCTTTAATAAAGTGGATTTTCTCTTTTAAAGGCCCATTGAAGCCAAAAAGTAGGCGTGGCTTTGGATTCTGACTTCCCTATCCCTTTCAACTAGATTTTCTATCTTTTAAAGGACAACCAAAAAGTGGGCGTGGCCTACCGTTATCTGGCATGTTTTCCTTCTCTTTTGTCGCGGTTGTTGTTGAAACTATCGACCCGAAGTGACCGAGGGTCGATATCTGCAAAAAAAAGCGATAAAATTTGGTTTGGAAAAGCATGTATGAAAAATTATTGAAAAACAGCAAATTTGAAAAGTGGTAATTCGAAAATTTAAAAAACTAAAAATTAGTCTGCAAAAGAATGTTTCAAAAATTAGGGAAAATCTAGTATTTGAAAAGGGGCGTTATTAAAACGATGACATGTAAAAACCGCACAAGACGCTAAGCATTTTTTACGTTAAAAGCGATCGATCGATAACTGGAAAACCGGATCCGGAATCTGGCAAAATTATCGATCGATTTGAGGAGGAATAAAACGACGATTAATGCCCAGAAGTCCAAACTGGCCTAATTGCTTTGATGAAACACGATATTTTGGATCACAAAATTGCCCTTATTTTGTATTTTCTTTCTCGTGAAAATCGATCGGCAATTGCAGGTTTTCAAATTAATAACGTATTTTATTCTGTTTACGTTAAAAACGGTCGATCGATAATTGGAAAACACTAAAGATTTGGTAAAATATCGATCGATTTGTTGCGTCGCGACTCAAAAGGGTATTAATTACCGAAAATCCAAACTAGCCTAATTTTTTGATGAAACACATAATTTTTCGCAAAAATTAATCCTGATTTTTTTATTTTTTCGTGAAAAACAATTCACGCAAAAATTGCATAATTTTTTTCGGAATGGGAGCGATTTGACAATGGTTTTCAAAAAGAGAAATCACCCTAAGCTTTTAGTGGAACATCAATTTTTTTTTACAAATTTTCGAATCTTCGATTTTTGCCTTTTTTACTTTAATAGCAATAACATGTAATTTTAATTAGAAAAACAACGCGAGATCGAATGCATTAAAGTTAAATAAAATTAATTCATTAAATTATTATTTTATAATATTAAATTATTATTAAAATTTAAAGGATCCGGACGTGAGAAAGAATTGCCTATTTTGTCCAAGATTTCGACGAAGCTTTCAACGTAAAATTATTTACCGAAAAGCCGAATTTTTATGCTTTTTTGATGAACACTTTTTTAAAAACTAGAATTGGGAAGGAAAGCAAAAAAAATTTGCAAAATTCAAGGTTCTAAACAACGCAAACAATACTACGGAACGATGGAAACATTGGATCAAGCGGCCCTCAAAATGTCGTCCTTTTTTAGTGAAACATCTAATTTTCAACCATCAAACCTAATTTTTCATTTTTTTCGCAAAAAAAGTCGATCGATAATTGCCAATTCTCGACGGGAAAATCAGAGAAAATACCGGAAGATTGGATTAACCTGGCGTTCAACATTTCGGGTAGCTAGAGGGCGAGAGAGCGCGAAAATGGAGAGAGACGAGAGAAAAACGAGGGCGGATGGCCCAGGTTAGGCATATCACCACCGAAGAGAACGGGGCATCATAAAATCCATAGGAAACGCCGCAAAAATCGATCGGCAGCTAGCAGAGAGCATTTGCGGAAAATAAAGATAAATAGCAGCGATACTTTGAGGAAAAAGGCGATATAGCAGAGATTCTTTGAGGAATTTGAGATGGGCAGGCTAGCGGAGGTTATTTAGGAAGTAAAAATCGATAATCTGGGTGGCACTAGGCCAAATATCAGCCTTTTGCCGTCCCAGACGTTTGAAACATGCTTCTTCAAAACTGGGAGGCCCACCAGCAGATACCATTTAGGAGGTGAAAATCGATAAACTGGCTGCCAGTTAACACAATGACAGGCTAGCAGAGAGCATTTGCGGAAAATAAAGATCAATAGCAGCGATACTTTGAGGAAAAAGGCGAGATTGCAGAGATTCTTTGAGGAATTTGAGATGGGCAGGCCAGCGGAGGTTATCCTACTATATATAAAAAAATAGTGTATGTGTGTGTGTGTGACACTTTGCATACACTTCCGTCTGTCTGTCCGGAGGATAACTCAATAGGGACGGGGTTTTAGGGCGTGTATGATACGTCATTAGGTGCGTAATGGCCCTGAGATGACTGCACACCTATTAGAATCATAAAAATAAGCTATTTTCGACATTAAAATTAGGGTTTTTGTTAAGTTTTCGACCAACCTCTTTGTTAGGAACGAATTAGCATATGCCGGAAGTAGAAAAAGCCTATATAAAGGGCTGGCACGAGAGTTTTCATTTTTCTCAGTTGAGTGAGGCGGAATTATGCAAAGATTACAATCTCATTGGGCCCAGACGGGGCCAGGGTTGAAAAGTCGCGAAGCGGCTTTTCAACCCTGGTTTAGGAAATAGAAATCAATAAACTGGCATCCAGATAAAATCATGGCAGGCTAGCAGAAATTCTTTGAGGAAATTTAGGGCAGGCTTGCAGAGATTGTTTAAGGAAAAGGCGATTTAGCCGAGATTCCTTGAGGAACTCGAGATGGCCAGGCTAGCAGAGAAAATTTAGTAATTAGAAATCGGACTGGCAGCCAGTTAAGAAAAAGGCAATCTAGCAGTGACAATTTGCAAATTCAAGAGATAATTAGCAAAGAAAATCTAGGAATTTGGTACGCAAAAAGCATTATCCGGTAAGGACTACACCGAAATTGGTTCGATTTTAGTCCCAGATTGCCGAAACATTTTATTTTTCGGCGTGGATTTTTCTACGGCAAGCTAGCAGATATTCTTTGCGGAATTGGAAGAGAAAAAGAAAAATTAAGCCAAAGAACCAAATGAGCGACACCGCATTATCAAAATTTAAAATTTTATAAATTTTACTAAAACTAATGAAACTTGTAATTTTAACGCGTTTTTGCAGTGGAGGGCAAGCTAGCAGAGGTTCTTTGCGGAAATTAATCTAAAAAAATTCGGTAAGTGTAAGATAGCAGAGATCATTGGTGGAATTTCTAGAGAACGTCGATTCCGCCAAATCCTAGCCTCTTCTAATCCCAAATTTTTGAAACATTTCAATTTTTGAGATCTTTAGGCCGGGGCAAGCTAACAGAGATTCTTTGCGGAATTTGAGATGGGCAGGCTAGCAAAGATCATTTAGGAAGTAGAAATCGATAAACTGGCTGCCAGTTAAGATAATGGCAGACTAGCGAAGAGTATTTGAGGAAATTCGAGGCAATCAACTCTATCTACTACCCAAACTCTATGGATTTCATAGTCATGGCTTTTTCAAAATACCTTATTTTTTTTATTGCCATTTTTAGGTGGGGCAGTCTAGCAGAGATCCTTTAAGAAAATTGGAAAATCGCTAAATTACGCATTTTCGGAAATCAGGCGAGAATCCAGCAAATTAACGATGCGTCAGACTTCAAAATTTATGAAACATTTCTTCGTAAAGAATTACCACAAAAGGTAAGCTAGCAGAGAAACTTTGAGGAATTAATGACTAGAAAATGCGAAAATAACAAAAATAGGACAGGGCAGGCTAGCAGAGACAATTTCGATATAAGAGAGACAGGATTGCCCCAATTTCCAATCGCATCTAGTCCAAATTTTTTGAAACATTTCAATTTTTCAGAAATTTTGGGCCGGGTAAGCTAGCTGAGATCTTTGCGGAAGTTGAGACGGGCATGCTAGCAAAGAGCATTTGGGAAGTAGAAATCGATAAACTGGCTGCCAGTTAAGATGATGGCAGACTAGCGAAGATTATTTGAGGAAATTCGAGGCAGTGAACGCGATCTACTATCCAAACTCTATGGATTTCGTAGCCACGGTTTTTTGAAACGCTTTATTTTTCATCAAATTTTTTGGTGGGGCAGCCTCGCAGAGATTTTAGATTTTTTTTTAGGAAAATCGGAAAAACGTTGAATTACGAATGAAACGAACTCATGAAAGAATTAAACAATTCAAAAAAGTATCAGATTTGAAAATTGATGAAACACTTAGTTTTTAAAGAATTTTCTCAAAAAAGGCCTGCTAGAAATGATTTTTGAGGAATTGATGAGGAAGCCAGCAGAGATTATTTAGGAAATAGAAATCGATAAACTGGCTGCCAGATCGCCTACTGGCAAGCTAGCAGAGACAATTTGAAGACTCCGTGCTGCTAGCAGAGATTTTTTGCGGAATTTGATCTGATCCCGGAATCCCAAAATTTCCAATCAATCACCCGCCGGCAAAGCGGAAATATGAAAATACGAGAGCCATACCCGCCCCGGGTTTTGTGCTGCCCTCCCCCCAAAACGACCGGTCCAAAAATTTCAATTTCCGCGAGGCCGGGGAACGGGGCGTTGGGGGAGAGAGTGCGGGAGTTGAGAGAGCGCAGAGAAATGGCAGATTTCGAACGGTTTTTCCGGTTTTGGGCACGCTAGCCGGGATTCTTTGCGGAAAAATTGATAAAAATTTAGCTGGTTTGATAGATCAGAAAATTCTGAAAGAAATATGCTTTCAAAAACCCAAAATAGCCTATCGTAGTCGAGAAAAAGCGCGAAAAGTCAAGGAAATCGCCGTTTTCGATGCTTTTCGGCGGGCTAGCAGGGATTCTATGCGGAATTTGGCGGTTGGATAGGGCGTAAAATTCTGAATAAAAATATGTTTTTAAAGGTGAAAAATAAGATAAAAACCGGCGATAAAAATCGAGAAAAAGCATAGCAATGGCAGTTTTCGTTGCTTTTGGGCGGGCTAGCAGGGATTATTTGTGGAAGAATTGGAACAAAATTTAGTCGGTTGAATAGAGCGCAAAATGCTTTTAAAACAGCAAAATTAACAAAAAAATTTGATTAAAAAATGTTTCAACACATTACTGCTTGTCGGAAAAATTTTCTCGGTTAATCAACTCTCGACGCTTTATCAAATTACATCAAAGTCATTGAGTTTTCGACATGCAGGCTAGCAGGGATTATTGAGGAAATTTCGGGCTTCTTAATAGATAGCAAGCATAAATTAGACGTAAAAATTTAAAAAAGAAAACTATAAAAGTCGTGAAACAATAAAATGTTTCAACACAAAAAGAACCCCGAAAGTTTTCGGCTTCTCTATTGTATTGATGGACGACGAAGACCAAAAAAAAATAGGGCAAACTAGCAGTGACACTTTGCGGAATTTCGCTAATTCTGTAATTTCAAGCCTCCAGTAAAACCCCCAAAAAGGCAGGCTAGCAGAGATTTTTTAGGAAATTTCGCTTGATTTACGTCACCACTAAAAAAGGTTTCAGCAAAAAATGGTCAATCGCCAAGTTTTTGCAGGGGAATGCAAGGCGGTGTTTCTGTTCAAATTTCAAAATTTTTAAGCTTTTTAGGCATGCAATTTCCTAAGGGCAGGCTAGCAGGGATTATTGAGGAATTGCAGGTGGCTTAATAAATAACGTATATAAATGAAAAAAAATTTCGAAAAATGACCAAAAACCTAGAAAAAATAAAATGTTTCAAAACAAGAAGCACCTTGGAGGTTTTTGTTTAGATCGATAAACGCTGTTTGCGAGTCGAGAATACAAATAGACAAGAATTTTTTGGGCTTCTAAATAAATAACGTATATAAATTAGCTGTCAAAATTTAAAAAATATGATGAAAAGTTCAGAATAAAATAAAATGTTTCATAACAAAAAGAAGCCCGGCTGTTTTGGTTTTAGACAGTTCATTCTATGCCGAGATCGGAATACAAATAGGGCGAATAATCGATAATCCCTGTCCAAAAATCCATTGTTACTAGAGGCAGGCTAGCGCAGATTTTTTTCCGTAACTTCTAAAATCTAGAACTTGAAAAGGCAGGCTAGCAGAGACTATTGAGGAAATTGGCTGTAAAACTGGGTGAGTCGATTGTCAGGTCACTAAAAAACCGCTAAAAAATCTTCGAACAAAAAAATCTTTCATGGAAAAGGGGTGGCGAAGGGTTTTGGTTCTCATCAATGTCGAACCGCTCTTGCCTAAGGCAAACCAGCAGCGATTTTTGAGGAATTCGTCTTTTTTTTTCTAAAATCTGTTACCTAAAAGGCAGGCTAGCAGAGATTATTCAGGAAATCGCGGATCGATCGTTAAATTAGCCCCCCTGAACCAAGAAAATAATGTTTCAAAACAAAAGCACTTGAGGATGTTTTGGTTTTGGACAATGAGCGCGGAGTATTCGTCTCGTAAAAACTCGGCAAGCTGGCAGCGATTTTTGAGGAATTGGTCAAGTTTTTCATGTCTAAATACTACTACCTAAAAGGCAGGCTAGCAGAGATTACTGAGGAAATCTCGGACCCGTATCGATCTTTTCCGTCGACCCAGAAAAACAAATGTTTCAAAACAAAGTGGCATGAGGATGTTCTGGTTTTGGGCAATCAAGTTGTGGCCAGCTAGCAGTGATACTTTGCGGAAATTTCCTCAATTCTTTTAATTTCTAAAATCTAGAACCTAAAAGGCAGGCTAGCAGAGATCATTGAGGAAATCGTCGACGGTTCGTTAAATTTGCGCCACAATTAAAAAATGTTGTTACAAAACAAGACCGCTTGCGGCTGTTTTCGTTGTGTTCAATCTGCTCTTCAGGGCTATACCAGAAATTTGGCGGGGTTACAGGGCATTTCCTACGTTCCTTAATTTCTAAATCTATAGCTTCCCAGTCAGATTAGCAGAGACCTTTGAGGAATCGCGCTATCGTGGGCAGACCGCTCTGTTGAACCTGCAATAATTAATGTTTCAACAGAAAGTGCCTTGATGACGTTTTGATGTTGATCAATAGGAACCGAGTGTCGTATCGAAAAAATACGAAAACTAAAATATTACTTGCAAAAAAGGACTAAAAACGAGTAAATCTAACCATTATGACCTGTAAATAGCGTGATATACTTTCTAAAACGTCCAAATTAAAGTTTACAAAAGCTTCTAAAAATAGCTCGGGCAGCTAGGCGTTGAAAAATGATACTTTTTAAGGGATTTCAGAGATTTGCGATCGAAAACTAGCAAGAAAAGCCGGTTCGAACCAATTACGACATGATAACCCCAATAAACCACCTTCTCAATAACTAAAATCCAACCCAACAGCTTCTAAAAATAACCTAGCTAAAACTCGATTAAAAGCATCAAATTTTAACGATTTTCAGAGCTTTATCGTCCAAAATACGCCGACAACCGATAGTTCTAAACAATTACGACATTATCTTGCTGATTTGCAACCTTTATAATAAGCAAAATCCGTTCCAAAAGCTACTAAAAACAGCCCGGCAATCGCACGGCAATTTTCCGGGAATTTCGAGTTTCCCACTCAAAAACTCCACGGCTCGTCAAAGGGCACTTTAGTACGGGGCGCACCTATTGCCCTCCGTGCTCCGTGGGGCGGCGCCGCCCATATTAAAAAATCAGAAAATCTACGTTTTCTTCTAATAACTTTTGTGTATGATTTCGAATCTTCGGGAGGCGTGAGAACTTGATAGAGAAAAAATTCTCTATCGAACTGTGTGGGTCGCAATGAGAGTTCTCACCAAAATAAGGAGATTTTGAAGCCTAAAGTTCCCGAAATTTTCGACCTAGCTGGTTTATGGCTAGTTTTTCAGCCTGTTGTTATCAAAATACGATCAAATCTCGCTAAAAGGTTGGGTGGAGTCACGATACTTGCTTTTGAATTAATAACGGAAGTTCTGGAAACGATAAACCCTTGTCCGATGGCGATCCTAATATTTCGATGCTAGCACCTCACCCGGAAGGATTTGAGCCTTGTATGGCGGTTTTCTAGGTAGCTATATCAATATAATGTAGTATTAATCGAAAAACTGCTGAATTATGAACCTCCTCTTAAGAAAATAGCCAAGGTAGTCGGGGAATTGGACGATTGGAGCAGGAGCTTCGTGATCTGTAGCCCAATTTTGCTAACATAAACGCATCAAAGCGCTTATTATCGTTACTAAGCCAAAAAATTGTAATAGCAACCCTGAAAGCTGATTATGGAACGAAATTGCGACTGTTTTTGGATTCACTTTGTTAAAACGGGTTCTAGCCGCTTTTTGCTATTTTCTGGGACTTTTTCGCGAGTATGATTTGATTTTGTGTTACAGTAGACGATCGGTGATACATTGGAGCAAAAAGCAAAAAAAAGATCGCCAAAATGGGAGAGTTTGCGCCTCACAGGAACCGAACCCGGGGGGTGTGGGGGGCTCGCCTGGGAGGTTAACCCACTATCCGCGGGGAGAGGGCCCGCACCCCCCAGAAGTGCGTTTTTGGTAAGGCCTGACGAGCCGTGACTCGCTAAAAACGTCGACAATCGATAGCCTCAATTGATTACGACATGATAAAACCAATCGATAATACCCATAATAAACAAATCTTTCATTAAAAGCCGAGGGCGGTATTTGGGAGGTTAGATTGGAGGGGGGCCGGGGGCTGGGGCGGCGGGGGCCTCGGCCCTCTCCCCCAATCTCTGCGTCTCTCGCCTTTTTCTAACCCTCTGCCCGCTCTGCGTCTCTCCCTTCCGCCTGTTCTCTAGCCTCTGTGACGTCCCAGTCCTTGTATAATGAAATTTTACGCTTTAAAGGTATAAACTACCTTTTAAAGTATGGTTTTAAGGTATCTAAGCTATCTGGCAGCTATTTAAGGTATACAGTAGTATATCGATCGATTTTTATAGCCACCGCCCTGTCTCTAATCTCCTCTCTGTCTCTCTCTCCCTCTTTTCCGCTCTTCCCTGCCCTTCCCTTTCCCGGGCCGCCACCCCCAACCATCATCCCGCCCTGGGCCGGGCACGCGACGCGTGACAGCCGCGTCGCGGGCCCTGACACCCGTCAATTGGAGTCCTGTGTAGCTGAAACGGGCCACCAGCCGCAAGAAGGCAGACATTGGCTATTCGGAATTGGAAAATGCGGCTTTAACCTTACCATTGGACCTAAATTTTCAAATTTCAACGAGTTTTTGAGCTTTAAAATGAGTTAAACAAGGTTTTTTAAGGGCTTTAAAGCTAGTTTTGGGTGTGATAAACATTTTTCTATGATTTGGAACGTTGGAAAATGTTAATAGTCTTTTTAATAGCGATTAAAACTAAGAAAAATATAGATTCATCTGTTTTTTTGTCCAGCGAAAAATACGGATTCCGTTCCGCTCCGCACCCCTGTACGGTTTTCGTAATTTAGTGTCGTACGGAGCGCCCAGAATCTTATTTTCCGAAAACATTTCCTGTGAAATGTTTCAAATTTTTGGGAGTTTTCGAGGTTTTTGAGAGCTTTACTGACATCCACTCTTTGAAGTCAACTAAACAAGAAGGCGTTGTTATTAAATTTCATCTTTTTAGACCGAAATTGGGGCGCTTTGTCTCGTTTTTGAGGTTTTTAATGATTTAAACTGTTGTTTTTATGTTTTTCTATGCTTCTTTGTAGCGGATCTCACGATTTTTAACCGTTTTAAAAGTATCTTTTTCACAGTTTTGTTCCGGCGAGAAATCCGAAATTCCGTTCCGATTTTAGGAGGTTTCTTGGTTTTTAGAGCTTTAATATGGTCAAAAACCGAATACAAACAGAAAAAGAAGGCGTTATGATTTGATTTAGACTTTTTAGAAAGATTTGGGGAACATTATCTTTAGTTTTTGGGGTTTTTTTCATGATTTAAACTGTGGTTTTTATGTTTTTCCATGCTTTGGTGAATTTCAACGATTTTTAAACGATTTTAACGATTTTAAATGCTCTTCTTTCAGCGATGACGACCGCCCATCGACCGACGTTCAACCCGGCCCGCGGAGGCAATGACAGGTATATAAAAAGTATAGTTTTTGTTTATTTTTGCTGTTTCAGGTCGGAGGGTGACCTGTCGAAGCTGTCGGCCCAATACTCGAGCAAGGACATGCCCTCGCACACAAAGATCAAGTACCGCCAGCAGGGCCAGGGCACCAGCGACGAGCTCAGGAAGAGGGTCCGTTTTTTGGTTTTTGGAAGGGCCGCTTTCAGTTTTTTGAAGCGAAACCTGGCTGATTCGCTAGAGCGAAAAATTCTGAGCTAGGTAAATCTTAGAGACATTGATTTCAATGCTGAAACAGGCGAAAAACTGTTAATTTTGTAAATTTTTGGGTTTTCTGAAGCTTTTCTAGGCTGTTTACACTTTTTAGAGGCAAAGAAAGGAAAAGACAGCTGAACAAAGTTGTGTAAAAGGAGAAATTGGTCAGAGCGCAAATTTCCTAGCAGGATAAATCCTAGAAACGTCTCTTTTGAAGCTAAAACTGGAAAACGTAAATTTTCCTATTTCAGTGGGGTTTTCTGGACGTTTCTTTAGCTGGGAGATCTGGAACAGCGACAATTATACAATGCTAAAAATCCTGGAGCCGCCAAAACTTCGAAACATTTATTTCCACAATGTAAAATGGCTAGAAATACATTTTTAGCCAATTTTGAATCGCACGCCTTTTTTAGTTCGTTAGGCGCCCGTTTTTAGCAGTGAAAAACTGTTATTAAAACGAATTAGGGCGGAGAAATAGCTTACGATTGTTGTTTTTTTTGTGAAGAAGAATGATTTTCGCGGTCTCCAAGGATTCCATATTCGTTAGAGCTCAAAATTCCGAAGCGGCTAAAGCTTTGAAACACTTATTTTCGAAATGAAACGACCTAAAAAATTTTGATCTCCCGCCTTTTTTTCGTTTTTGTCTGCGATTTTTCAGGTTTCTAGCAACAAAAACTATTCATTTTAAGCGGGCGAAAGACTGAGCACGATACAACTTTCAAAACTTTATTTAAAAGCGTAAAAATCAAAAATTAACAAATTGTAAATTCTTTCTAGGCGTTTATTTCGCTATTTTCCAGGTTTTTAGCCAAAAAACTACTGTATTTTAAAGCGCGCAAAATTCTGAGCAATATACAGCTTTGAAAACTTATTTAAAAACTATAAAATAGAAAATTAAAAATTTCTAGTTTATTTTCTGATTTCAGGACCTGCGCCGCGAGCTCGAAGACAAGGAACGCTCGGCAGCGCGGGAGAAGCGCGCTGGACGCGAGGGCGGCTCGAGCTCATCCTCGAAGAAGCCGCGTTTCGAGGAGATTGCCGCCTCGACGAAAGATATCGACGCCGACGAGCCGCTCGAGGAGGTCAACGACTCGGATGATGATTCTGATGATGATGACACGGCCGCGTTGATGGAGGAGCTGGCGAGGATCAAGAAGGAGAGGGCTGTCGAGAGGGAGGCTAAAGAAGACAAGGAAAAGGAGGAACAGGTGAATAAAATTCGCAGTTCTTTTGCATTATCGGGGGCCCATTTTCCTTCTAAGGATCCTATTTTTCAATACAAATAGCGAAAGTGTTTCTAAACTTTTTTTGACTATTTCTAAACGTAGAAAACTTTACAAAATTGGTTGTGAAATACAAAAATATAGATTTTGCGACCAAAATTTAAACTAAAAATTTTTTTACAGTTTTTTGGGCGCTTGTTTTGAAAAAGTTGTTTCCATTTAAGTAGAAAAATCCGAAAAATAGAATGTCGTGGTGGCAAGTTTTTTTAAAATAGTGTTTTTAGTAGAAAGGCCTTTATTTTAACTGAAAAAAAACATTTGAAAACTTTCAAAAACGTCTCAAAAATTCGAAATTTTAGGCAAAAAACGGCCATTTTTGGTCGAAAAATCGATATATTTCTATTTTTTGATAACTCTTTGTAAAGTTTTTCCGTTATGAATGGTAAAAAAACAGTTTAGAAACACTTCCGCCATTTATATTTGAAAATTGGTTCCCGAAGAAAAAGGTTGCTTCCCCCGATAATGCCAAAGAACCAAATTTCGAAATTGCTCAAAGAATCTCTGCTAGCCTGCCCCTCCCTTCCTCAAAGACCCCTGCTATTTGCTCAAAAAAATAAATGTTTGAAAAAATCGGGACTAGAAGTTATTGGGATTTGTTATAATTGATGTTTTCGCGCTGCTGCAAATTTTCTCTGCTAGCCTGCCCCTCAAATTCCGCAAAGAGTCTCTGCTAGCTGCCCGCCCTTTACTTCTCAAAAATCCCTGCTGATCTCCTTATTATCCCGTTTTTTTTCAGGAAAAAATCCGCATGGACAACGTGCTGCACGGGAACCCGCTGCTGAACTTTGACAAGGAGCAGGGCGAGGAGGGCTTCAAGGTGCGACGGCGCTGGGACGATGATGTCGTTTTTAAGAACTGTGCTAAAGGTATTGTAATTTAGCCTTATTTCTATAGCTGATTTGATAAACAAAAAGTCTACGCAGCATTGATTTTCAAAAGTGGAAAATGATGTGCCAAAACCGAGAAACATCCTTTCTGAGAGCTGTGAAAATGTATTTTCTCGATTTGGCTTTTTCTGGTTTTAAAGCGTTTTTATTTCTTTAGAAAACCAGGCAGAAAATTCTGAACGAACTACAACTTTTTTAAAATTTAGAAAGTCAAGAAAATCGAAACAAGGAATTTTAAATAGCAAAATTTGTTTTTTTTTCGATTTTGGTATCATTTTTACGTTTTTAAAGGGCACGTTCAGGGACGTTTTTGGGCAAGAAAGCAAAGACTTTTGCCGCGGTCGGGGGTCGAACCCGAGCCTCCCGATCGGGAGGCACGGTCGCATACCAGTTAGCCACGGGTGCAACCTAGCGAGGGGCCGAGGGGCGCTTCACCCCGGAAAGGAGGGGAATTGCCTCCCACTCCACGGGCAGGCCGTGCGCGCGGTCCCTACGTCCATAGGGTGTACACGTTGGGACGAGTACACGGCCCCTCCCTGAACGTGCGCTTTAAATGCTTGAATTTGTTTGGGAAGATAGAGAAGAACTGTATCAACGACAAATTGATTTTGAAAAATAGACAAAAAAGAGGCAAAATCGAGAAACATCTTTTTGGGAAGCCGAGAAAATCTGTTTTTTGTTCTCGATTTTCCGTGTCTTTTTCTACTTTCTAGAGCTTTATCTTGTTGCTTTAGAAAGATAGAAGAGAACATTCTGATCAAGTTAAGATCACGGAAATCGTTTTTAAAGTTAATAAACTCGAGAAAAATTGATTTTTTTGGTTTTTAAAAATAGGTTTTTCGTTTTCTACGTTTTAAAACCCTGGGATCTGTCTAGGACGACAGAGCAGAAAATTCTGAACATTTCTCGATTTTTCTTGCCTTTTTCAGCCCTAAAAAAAGCCGTATGTTGTTGCAAAGGATAGAGAAAAAAGTTCTGCATGAATTATGACTTTTAAAAACTAGAAAAAGGCCAGGGAAACTTCAAACATATTTTTTCTTGTGAAAAAATTAATTTTTTTGCCAATTTTTGCGATTTTCACGATATTTTTATCCTTTTTAAAAGCACTAGTTTGTTCAGAATTTAAAGCTCTATCTAATAAACTAAATTTCTGTATCAATTTCGATCTTTTTCAGGCCTCGACGAGCGCAAGAAGGAGTCGACGTTCATCAACGACGCCATCCGCTCCGAGTTCCACCGGAAATTCATGGACAAATACGTCAAATAATGCGGATTTTTTGCTTTATAAAATCCACTCTTTTCCTGTTTTTTTAAAGCTTATTTTATTTCACTAAAAATCCACAATTCTTTCCCTAGCTTTTCACTTGAATTTTCCAACCCTAAAAAAATCCCGTTGCCCGAAATTGTCGATTTTCACCCTCTTGTCCTTTCGTTGTTTTTGCTATTTGTGATTTTTGTCGATTTCACACACACGCGCGCCGATTTTCATGATAAACGTGTAAAAAAAACTAATTTGGTTTTGTATTAAAATACGTTTCTACAGAGCGACGCTACGTTATTTGTGGTATCTGGAGAGTTTTTAATTTTTAATTATCGTGGTGATTTTCGAATTTTTGGGATTGAAAAATCTATGTTTCAGGCTATAGCGCCGTTTTGATATTGTAACTTTCCGGAATACCCGTTTCTTTTTTGTCGAATTATCAATTTGGCGTTTTCGTTCTCAGGAAGCGCTTTCAGGCTCTAGAAAATATCGCCATCCGTTTTTTGTCCGGGAAAACTGATCAGATTTGTCGATTTTCAGCGGAAATTTTTAGCTTACAATCGTTTTGTTAATTGTTTTCAGTCTTGAAATTATGTTTCAAGCTCACAGGTAGCGCAGAAAGATTCGTTAGGCTCAATTAATTGTCCTCTCGGGTCACTTCAGTATAATTTTTCAGGATTTGAGGCGTTTCCCTGATTAAAAAATGCTCGTGAAGCTTCTACAACTCTCGTAAACCAATTTAGCTAGCTAAAATTGGCCCCGGTTTGTCGATTTTGAGCTCTAGAATTTGTAATCAACTATAATAATTTTCTTGACGCGTCTGTCTGTCCGTCCGTCCGTCTGAAGCCGAATTCAACTCAAAGGGGAAAGGAGCTAGAGCTTAGCTCTCTTCGGATTCGGATAGAGCGTGGTCAGAAACCCCAAACTGATAAAAAATTATGAAAAAGTTTTAGTTTAAATTATTAAAATTAACTTTGAAAGTTTTTTCCTTAGTAAAAGGGGTGGGGGACGGAGGTTGGGCTGATTTTGGACATAGTGAGCCAGGTCGCGCGTTTCGTGGATGAAAATTTTCACGGGGGATTTCATTTCTTTTTTTCTCTCATTCCATCCGGTCGGTCGTTATTTTTGTTTTAAGGGGATTTCGGCTAGGGGAGGTATCTTAAACCATCAGGAAGGTATTTAGGTGGTTTTTGAAGGGTATTTCAGCCATGGGGGGTATCTGAAGCCATCATGAAGGAGGTATTTAGGTAGTTTTTGAAGGGTATTTCAGCCATTGGGGGTATCTGAAGCCATCATGAAGGTATTTAGGTAGTTTTTGAAGGGTATTTCAGCCATGGGGGGTATCTGAAGCCATCATGAAGGAGGTATTTAGGTAGTTTTTGAAGGGTATTTCAGCCATTGGGGGTATCTGAAGCCATCATGAAGGTATTTAGGTAGTTTTTGAAGGGTATTTCAGCCATGGGGGGTATCTGAAGCCATCGAAGGAAGGTATTTAGGTTGTTTTTGAACGGGATTTCAGCCATGGGGGGTATCTGAAGCCATCAGGAAGGTATTTAAATAGTTTTTGAACGGGATTTCAGTCATGGGGGGTAGAGATGTTGTTATTCAGATACGATAGGGGAAATTTTGCATTTAAGGCAATTTGCATATCGTATCTAGGTTCAAGCCTGGGCAATCGAGATACGATTATCGCATCGAGGATCGGCGAGGCTCAATCCCAGATACGATATATCGGAATAACATTTGCATATCGGAATAAGCAGAAAATCCATTAGTTCCGTGAATACTTGCTCCGTACGGTCTGTCTGCATAAAAGAGCATAAGTTTAGGGGTTTCCGAGACAAGATCCTACGATTTGCATCAATTTTATCGCCTACCGAACGCCCTAATTTCCCTTAATCCGATATGCAAAAGTTATTCCGATAGTATCGTACCTTGGTGGGTCGGATTCCAACTCAGATACGATTATCTATATCGCATCTAGGATTTTTTCAATTCCGATGGCTTATTCAGATGCGATATATCTGGATGCATATCGTATCTGAATAAAAACATCTCTAATGGGGGGTATCTGAAGCCATCATTAAGGTATTTAGGTAGTTTTTGGAGGGTATTTCAGCCATGGGGGGTATCTGAAGCCATCAGGAAGGTATTTAGGTAGTTTTTGCACGGGATTTCGGCTATCGGGGGTATTGATGGAGGTGGGAAAGGATGTGGTGTAGTGGGACATGTAGGGTAGCCCGAAGGCCAGATGGTTGCAGTCGCGAAGCGACTGTAACCATCTGGTAGTTGGATAGTTTGATTTATCGTGGTGATTTTGTAGATTTTTCAAATTTTTGGGATTGAAAAATTTATGTTTCAGGCGATAGGGCTGTTTTGATAGTTTATTCCATGGAATTCGGTACTTCGATCGTCTTTTCTAGCATAACTCGCTCAAAAATTAACTTTTTTTTTCGCCTGCTAGAAGTGCTTTTGAGCGGCAGAAGCCCTCGTTGCTCGTTTTCTGGTTTCGAACATTTATTAGTGTGTCTTTTTTTTGAGGTCTAAAGTTGCTGGAAATCGTTTTTAACTTTAGAAAAGTTGCTTTCAGGCTTATAATTCTGTGTTTCCGACTAAAGGGTAGTTTCGATGGTTTCTTTTTCCTCAATAGCTCCTTCATTCGCATCGCATCAGTATAATTTTTCAGGATTTGAGGCGTTTCCCTGATTAAAAATGCTCATGAAGCTTCTACAACTCTCGTAAACCCATTTAGCTAACGAAAATTGGCCCCGGTTTGTCGATTTTGAGCTCTAGAATTTGTAATAGTTGGTTAGTTTGATTTATCGTGGTGATTTTATTGTTTTTTTCGGAGTTTTGAGGTTCAAAAATTTAAGTTTCAGGCGATAGGGCTGTTTTGATAGTTTATCCCATGGAATTCGGTTCTTCGATCGTCTTTTCTAGCATAATTCGCTGAAAAATTAACTTTTTTAGCCTGCTAGAAGTGATTTTGGGCCGCCGAAGCTATCGTTGCCCTTTTTTTGGTTTCGAAAATTGCTTAGTGTGTCTTTTTTTGAGGTCTAAAAGTTGCTACAAATCGTTTTTAACTTGAGAAAAGTTGCTTTCAGGCTTAAAAATCTTTGTTTCGATCTTAAGCGTAGTTTTGATAGTTTATTTTTGCTCAATACGCCCCTCATGCTGACTGGATAATGCTAAATTTTCAGAATTCGAGGCGTTTGGCCGATTATAAGCGCTCGTGAAGCTTCTGAAGCTAACGTTAATGGGTTTTTCTTAGCGAAAACGCGCTAGATTTGCCGATTTTGAGCTCTAGAAGTTGCTAGAAATCGTTTTTAGGCTTGTAAAGTTGTTTTCAGGTTCAAAAATTCCATGTTTCGAGCTGACAGGTGGGTAGAATAGTTGATTTTTGCTCGATAGCCATTCTTCAAGATCTGGGGCTATTGATGTTGGCGGGGGCATCTTTTTTTTGGAGGTTTTTTCCGGCCTAAGCTTGTCTCCAAGTCTAAGCTAACCAAGCCAAGCCCAGCCTAAGCGTAAGCTAAGCCTAAGCCTAAGACTGGGCGCCAAAAAAAAAGATGCCCCCCCCCAACATCAATAGCTCCCTGGAGCTTCCAGTATAGTTTTCGGATTTTGGGGCGATTCGCTTATTAGAAGAGCTCGTGAAGCTTTTTGCAACTCTCGCTAGTCAATTTAAACGCTCCTAGATTCGTCGTCTGCGAGCTCTTGAAGTCGCTCGAAATCGTTTTCAAGTTCATAAGATTCGTTTTCAGGTTGAAAATCTATGTTTCAAGCCATCGGGTGGCGCAGAAAGTTTATTTTTGCGCAGTTGAAGCTTTCGAAATGGCGCGGATTTTCCCACTTTAGAAAATCTTTCGCAAAAAAAGAGGGCTTGGAAAACTTCTGCAGCTTCCGGTTTTGCTTTAGAACACTTCCCTGATGCCGGCGCGAAGCTTTTGAACTCGGAACTTGGCTCTGGGGGCTTATCCCGCCCGGACATCTCGATCGTCGATCGGCCGCCACGTTTCGTGGGGGGCTTTTCCCTGCTCGTCTCGTTGCCAGCACCCGATCCACGCCCCCGAAATGGGCACAACCAACCCATTATATTTATTCGCCACACCGCCGCTTCTCCCTCCTCCCTGCTGCCCCTGTTCACACATTTCGCGCTATTGAATTCATCGAATTTTTGGGGCGTTTTGCAATTGGCTGGGAAAAGCGGACAATCGCTGATGTGGGTCACTTTTTAGGACATTTAGAAGCTAGTTTTTCACGTTTTTTGAAGATTTTAGGGTCTAGAGAAGTCTCGAAGGGTTGTAGAGAGCGCGGAATAGTCGATGTGGGTGACTTTTGGGGCTAGAAAAAGCTAATTTTTTGCTTTAGCAACTTTAGAAATGCTTAGAAAAGCCCGATTTTAGCGCATTATCTTACTTCCAGGCCATTTTCTGCTAAAAAAAGCTGATTTGTAGCTTCAGTTCCTCGCTCTGCCTTTCCACCTCCTTGTATGGAAACCGCAAGCAACGAAGTAACATGTTGCTTTGGAAAACCAGATTGTAGAGCTTTAGAACCGTGTATAAAAGCTACTTTTTCACATTTCCGGCTCTAGAAACATCTGAACTCCCTAGATCTTGTCTAAAATCCAGGATTTTTAGGCGCTCGAAACCTCTGAAAACTACGATTTCAGCAACTTTACAATTTCTAGGCGTTGAAAACGGGCCTGCGATGAGTTTTGCTACTTGGAAAAGCTTATTGCCCTCCAGTCTTTCGAATTTTTCACGCTGGAACTGCTAGTGTTGTTATCCAGAGCATCTTTTTAACATTTTCGTCGAAATGGTTTTGGCTAATCGGGGCAAATTTAGGTTTTTTGAAGACCGGACGCGCGATATTTTGTGAAATGCGCAAGCCGACGCGCAAGGAACGTCTCGAGCTGAATTTCGGGCGTTTGAGGAATCAAAAATGGGGCCTTGCTTTCAATTTCCTTCATCATTTTAGTAGATTTTCCGTAATAAAAGCGCTTAAATAGCCATTTTTAAAAGTGGATGAGGTTTTTAAAGTGTATTCCTTGGGTTTTGCTCCGAACGGCCGTCCTTTTGTCTATTTTCCATTGACTCTGGCCTGGTGACGATTGTTTTCTTGTTTTTATGACAAACGCCGGCTCTTTCTGCCTTTTAAATCGTTCCAATGATTTTTATTGTTTTTTATTGGTCCCTTTTCAGGCCCCACCTGCCGGTCGGCCTCCCATCACATCGGCCACCACCCACAACACCACAACGGCTCTCCATTCACCCCACGCCGCCGATGACCACGGGGGTGAGCATTTGGCGCCAAAATAAATGAGGAGAAATACAGGGTGTCTCATGAAAAAGCACCCCTCCGGCATTTCGCCATATTACATCCGATCGGTCCCAAATTTGGACCAGAGGTGTATCAGACCCTAAATAACCACAATCCTGAGTTATAGCCCGCCAGCTACCATAATCTTCGAGATACAACAAAAATAAGCTTTATTATCCGTTTTTCATATGGTTTTCGTCGGAATCGACCCTTCGAATATTAAGTGAAAATGAAGCGGCAAGCCTTCTTTACCCCTAAAGATTTTTTCTGATTAAAATTAGTGAACTAACCGTTGATTTCAACAATTTTTGTAACGCAAAGTCATCCCCGATCTTAAGCGAAATTAGGGATTCGCAGCCGGAAGTCGCTGCAAACCGATGCAAAGTCCAAAAACATAGCCGAAAAATCTGTTAAAAACCGCGTAAAAAACATTATTTTGGCGATAACTCGAAAACTACTGTAGCGATCGGGCTATAACTCAGGATTGTGGTTATTTAGGGTCTGGTACATCTCCAGTCCAATTTTGAGAATGTTGGGATGTAATACGGCGAAATGCCGGAGGGGTGCTTTTTTTGGGACACCCTGTATAAGGCGAGATTCGAAAGGAAAAGGGGCAAGAAAAAGAAAACAAGCAAGAAAAAGGGCTTCTCCTTGTTTTATAGTCGTTTTAGAAAAGTGGCTTTCGCATTTTTGCCGATTTCCTAAAAGTTTCGACGATTTTTATAAGGATTATGAGGTTACCGAAAAAAAACACAGCTGAATTACTCAAACCGGTTCCTTTTAGACGAGGGTTTAGAGAGAAACATTTTTTCAGTAATGTCAATTTTTCATTGTCCGGTAATGCTGATAACTTATAGAAAATGTCATGTTTATAGACGAGAAAAGAGAGCAAAAATTTACGGGGAGACACGATAATTTTGGAGAGAAAAGAAAAAGATACTTAATTCGGAAAAAAACTATCGATTCTTTGACCGGAATAATGAGAATCCTTTTTTTTTCTAAAAACCTCTTTGCAAAAAGCGATTTTCCTTTTTTAGTTTCTAACCTTCTTCTACCTTTTCCGTCAGAATTAGGAGTCAATGACAGCAAGCTCAAATTGTTCAGATTTTCAGCGGCTAGACGCGAATTTGGATAGAAACATTTTTTTTAGCCACTGCCACGCCATGCCAAGAAAAACAGAGAAAAAGCAAATATTTAGATAAAATAAGAAAAGACGGAGTTTCCTCAGGGTTTTGGACTTTTTTAGAAAACGGATTTCGAATTTTGCGTTTTTTTTTCCAAGGATTTTGGCTTTTTTGGAGTGGATTTTAAGGTTCATGGATAAAAGAAGATTTGCAATTACCGAAATTTGGAGCGAGCGGGTCCCATTTTGGGAGAGAAACATTTTATCCTAAACTGACGGAAAATGGCTAAATATAAAGGATAAATAAAATAAGTAAAGAATGCGCTTCGTCTCGTTGCCCAGATTTTTTAGAAAAAAAAAGATTTTGGATTTTTTGGATTGGATTTTTATACTTTTCGATGAATTCGGCGGTTTTTGCTATGATTATACGATGCATACCATCTCGACATTACTAAATTTTGAAACGACTGGGCCCGAATTGGGAGAGAAACATGTTTTTTGTTAATTTCCGAAATCGCTAAACATAGCTAAATCAATAAAAGAAGAAAAAATTGATTGAAACTAGATTTTGGATTTTTTTAGTTGACAAAGAATTCTGCGGTTTTTGCTATGATTTGACGAGCGTGGTTCCATCGGTACATTCTTAAATTTTTAAACGAATGGTCCCGAATTTGGGAGAAAAACATCTTTCTATTCAGGGCACGAGGCTACTGAAATCGGAAAAAGCTCGCGGTTTTGACCGCGGAAAAGATTCTAATTCGGCGGAATTTTGCAGAATTTTGGCGATTTTACTGACGCATACATTTTCTTGACATTAAACTCATGCGGCGCTTTTCGACCAGAATTCGGAAAGAAACATTTTTTTAGTCTTGACGTTTCCGGCTTGGAGAGCTCAGGCTTCGTTTGAGGCTTTTAGGCGGCATAAGCTTGCCGTTTTTTTGCTAGAGTATGGCTTTTGGGTGACTTTGCGCCCGATATCATGACTTCAATACCCGAATCGGATTTTTTTAGCCAGATCTGGAAAATAAACATTTTTTAGTGAATTTTAGGGTCTAAATTTTGAAGTCTACGCTTTGAGAAGCTGCCATTTTTTCCGCCTAGCTAGCAATTTGTCTGTTTTCGGACCGTTTTAGCTTTTAGATACAGACACAAAGAGCACTGACCAGCCAGCCCACTTTGCCGGCCGCTTCTTCCGCTTATTCGTCCCTTCGTTGTTATCAGTCTGCCTCTTCAGCGCGTCTCGCCCCCTCGCTGACCCATCGAAACCCCTGCCCCGTGCCGCGCCTTTGATTGCCTGCCTCTAATCCTTTGAACTTGACCCCCGCGGCAGTGATTTATAGCATTTTCAGCGCTCCTAAATTTCCTCTGCTAGCTTGCCCTTGTTTTGGGCAATCGATTATGCGTTTTCAATGTATTTTTTTTTGTGTTTTTGGGGCTCCTTTTTCAGTAGAAAAAGTAGTTTTGAGTATTCAGAACCTCCTAAATTGTCTCTGCTAGCTTGCCCTCGCTTTGGGGGAAATTACGTTTAAATGTATTGTTCAGGTATTTTTGAGCTCCTTTTCAGTAGAAAAAGTCACTTTGAGGGCTCAGGATCTCCTAAATCGTCTCTGCTAGCTTGCCCAGTCTCTGAATAATCGATTATAAGCTAAAAATTGGGTATTTCAGGTTCCTAAATCCAAAATCCAAGGATGACACGCAAATTCGTGAGGTTTAAATCGTCTCTGCTAGCTTGCCCTTGGTTTAGGGGAATCGATTAAGCGTTTTAAATAGGTTTTTCAGTGTTTATAGAATTTTTTAATCGTAAAAACTGCTTTTGCGCCAAGAAATTCCGAAATTACCTTTGCTAGCTTGCCCTTGTTTTTGTAAATGGATTACGCGTTTTAAATCGGCGTTAATCCCACGTTTTTCAGCTACACCGAGGCGGAGGGATACGTTTCGTGAAGCTTCTACCGCCCTCGCATCGAGCCATGGAACGCCGCAAGATCTGGGTGTTTGCCGTCACTTTTATTAGGTATATTTTTGGTGATTTTACGATTTAAATCTATTAAAATAGGAAATCGTAGTTTTTAAAGTGTATTTTAAGGTTTTAAATGTGAATTAATCGTAAAAATTTGATTTTAGACCGATTTTAGATATTTTAAAGGCTTTCTTTTGGCGATTATCTAATTTTAAACGTTTTTAGGGCACATTTTGATAGTTTTAAAAGGGAAATGATTATAAAATTTTTATTTTGACGAATTTTAATGTTTTAAAACTCTATTTTCCTTATTTTTTAGCGTATTTTAAGAGTTTAAAAGCTTTAAAAACTATATTTTCGTCTTTAATCAGATTTTTCCTTTAGTTACGGCCTCTACCACGCTTGCCGAAAAACGCTGGCCGGCGTCAAGTCGTCGGTGAAAAACGACTGGCTCTTCAATGGCTCTCACCCGGTAATTTTTTAGCCTAAAAATTTATCTTTGTTTTTCTTTAGCCCCTCTTCGACACGGAGGTCGAGGCGAAGGCGTTTCTCGGGACGCTCGACGCCATCTTCATGGGCGCCTATGCTGCGGTAAAATTTTTTGAAAGATTAACGAAAGGTGTTTTCGATTTTTCTAGGATTTTTTGGGTTTCGAATGTCATAATCCGGTCTATTCTTGTTATTCTGATCAAGCTACAGGCTTTTAAAAGGCCGTTAGCAACGCTTAAACTGGCTGGATAAATTCTGTCGTTTTTCGGGCGAATTTGAGCGTTTTTAGGTTAATTATGCACGTTTCCTGCGATTTTGGGGCCATCGAATCGTTTAAATTTTTAAGAATTAGAAAAATTTGTTCCACCAATTTCTAGGATTCAATAGGTTTTCAATTAAACAATTCGTTCTGCATGTCAGGATGTGGTCAATCCGCTTTTTTAGAGGCTGTGGCTTTCTTAAAAATTAATTTTTGCGAATTCTGACGACTTTTGAACTTGATTACTTTTTTGGGTTTATTTTAGCTCTATTTTGCTACGATTTTGTAGCTTTAGCATTTTTTACATTTTTAAGAATTTGAAAAAGTTTGTTCCACGAATTTCTAGGATTTTTTGGATTTTCAATTGGGCAATTCGTATTGATTTTTAGGTTCTGTTCAAGCTACAACGTTGTAAAAGTCGTAAAAACGTTTGAATCGCTTTTTAAGGGTTTCTGGAGTCTTTCCAGCGAACTTTAACGTTTTTTTAGCTTCATTTTCGGCGTCCCTGGGATTTTGGGACCTTATAATTTTCTACGTTTTCAAAAATTAAAAAGTAGTTTCAACAATTTTTAGGATTTTCCGGTTTCTGAATTCGAGAATTCCGCTTGTCGTGTTGAACTCAAACGTTTTTATCTTGAATTTTAGCTATTTCCTGCCCATTTAGGCGCTGTAATTTTTTAAATTTTAAAAATGTTTAGAGTTTTAAAATTAGAAAAATGTGTTTTAGGCTTTTCTAGGCATGCGCGGGGTTTGAATTCGATAATTCAGGTGGTGTTTGAAATTTTGCTAAAGCATCATGAAAATCGTTAGCAACGTTTCTGGAAATTTCTTTACCAAACAAAATTTAAAACTTTCTTTAATTCCCCCCATTTCAGGCGCTGTTCTTCTGGGGCTGGCTCGGCGACCGTCTCAACCCGAAGAAGGTCGTCGCCGCCGGCATGATCTTCAGCTCCATTGCGGTGCGTTTTTGCTGCTTTTTCATGCCTAATCGATAGAGCGAAGAATTCTGCACATTTTCTAGCGCTGAAAAAATGAAAAAATGGCTACAGTAGTCCTGAAAAATCGATTTTAAATCGAAATTTAAGCATTTTTTTGCTTGACAAATTTATTTTTCTGTATTTTTCGATTACCGTAGTTATTTTGGCATTTTTAAGGTTCAGAAATGGCTCAGAATTTTCCGCGCTATCGAATAGGCTGCAATAGATTTATTAAATTAGATAACTTTGTAGGAAAAAATATTTTAGTTATTTTAAAATCGAAATTTAAGCATTTTTGGTTTGAAAAATTGATTTTTTTTTGCATTATTTCGATTATCAGAGCATTTTTCTCATTTTTAAGGTTTGGAAAATGGCTTAGAATTTTCCGCTTTATCGAATAGGCTTTAAAAAAGTTGTTTAAATCTTTTCAAAAAGTTACTTTTTCAGTTGATCCTGTTCGGCGCGGTGCCAAAGATGCTGAACTGGTACTCGGTGCCGTGGTACGTGATCACCTACATCGCCTTCGGTCTGCTGCAGGCGTGCGGCTGGCCCAGCGAGATTGCCATCATGGTCGGTAGTTTTTAATTGGATCTATAAAAATTATAAAAATTCAAAAAATTGCCAAAAAATGTTTTTCATTTTTTCGTCCTGAAAAATCAGTTGGTTCAACTAATCCGGCATCGACTTTACTTGCAAATCCTGAATTTTCTACCGTAATAGGCCATTTTTGAAATGAGAAAAATGGATTTGTACTAGATTTTTGTGGTGGCAAAAATATAGATTTTTCAACCTTTTAAAATGATGTTTTTCTGTCTCTAAAATGTAGAAATTTTAAAATGGCATTTTCAAGGGTTTTTTTTGTGCTAGAAATGGCGCACGATTCCATCATTCTAAATAAATTCTTATTTAGTCAATCGAATTGCTGCATTAATAAAAAAAACGGATTTTTGAGAATTTCAAGTCAAAACTAGAAAAAAAGATGTTTCTGTTTTTTGGGCTGCTGAAATCGATTTGATGCAACTAATTCGCAGTGGTGAGAATCTCCAATTATCGATTTCCGAATTTTCCGCATTTATACGCAATTTTAAATTCTTTTTAATGGAAACGTAGGTCGCGCTAATCAAAAAATTATTTAAAAAAATATAAAGTAAAAAGTAGACAGAGAAAAAGATGTTTCCGTTCACCTGCGGAAATTATGGTACCCATTTTCCAGATTTTCCGCATTTACAGACACTTTTGAAAATGGTTTTGAATGGGAGGACGGTTTTTTTCGGCAGATTTTGGCCTAGCCGCAATAGTAAAAATGATTTTTAAAAATTGTAGCTTAGAAAACCGGAAAATAAAAAGGATGTTTCTGAATTTAGGACTCCTGAATTCGGGTATGCGCAGTTAATATCAAGTATGCCCGTTCCGTTCTATTACCTATTTCCGGATTTTCCGCATTTCTAGACGGTTTAAAATAGTTTTTTTTAGTTATAAAATAGGTTTTTTGTGTAGATTTTGGCCTAGTTGCAAAAAAATTGACTTTATAAAATGTTTGTTAACAATTAGGAAACTCTAAAAAAAACAAGATGTTTCTGATTTTTCGGCTGCTGATCTCGAATTGATGCAACTAATCTGCAGTCGTGAGAACATGCAATTATCGGTGTCCGAATTTTTCGCATTTATACGCAATTTTAATTTGTTTTTAATGGAAACTGAGGTCGCGCTAATTAAAAAAATTATTTAAAAAAATTTAAAGAAAAAACTAGACAGCGAAAAAGATTGAATTTAAGTTAGAAATCAGACGGGGAAAAAAATGTTTCTGATTTTTCGGCTGCTGACCGCGAATTGATGCAATTAATTATTGGGCGACCGGATTCTGGGCATTACTGATTTCCAGGTTTCCCCACACTTCTAGACCGTTTAAAATTGTTTCTTGGATCAGGTAGAAAATACAGCTTTTTAGTAGTAGCCTTTTTAGTACCTGCACTGAAAAAAAAAATTGATTTTGAAAATGTTTGGTAAAACCAAAAAAAAAAAGATGTTTCTGGTTTTTGGGCTGCTGAAAGCGAGTTGAGGCAGTTAATGAACAGTAATCGCACATTGATTATCGATTTCCGAAGTTTCCGCTTTTACCCGCAATTTTAATTGTTTTTTTGTAAATGAAAACTGTGGTTTTTGCCTAGCCGCGCTAATCACACAAAAAATTACTTTAAAAAAAATTTACGGTAGAAACTAGGCAAAAAAAAAATGTTTCTGAATTTTGGGCTCCTGAGCTCGAGTGTACGCGGTTAATTCAAACTCGCGAGATACGTTCCGATTTTCCTTAGGATTCGAGATTAGGGGGTTTTTTGATGGATTTTGGCCTAGCCCTCCCCAAATAAAAAAAAAAAACAGATTTTTAGAGTTGGCGTAAAAACTAGAAAACTAGGAAAAGATGTTTCTGATTTTTGGGCTGCGAAAATCGAGTTGTGGCAGTTGATGGACAATGCGCATTTACAGATGGTTTAAAAACATTTTTTTTTTGTTATAAAATGGAGGTGATTTTTAATAGATTTTGGCCTAGTTGCAGTCGTAAAAAAATTTGATTTTTGAAAATCGAGCTCGAAAACCGGAAAGGGAAGATTAGGAAACTAAAAAAAAGATGTTTCCGCTTTTTGGGCTGCTGAGATCGAGGCCATGCAGTTAATTTCGAAACGGGTCGGATAGTATTACTTTTTGCCGAATTTTCCGCATTCAATTTTAGATTTTTGAATGGGAAACAGGGTGGTTTTTTTAGTAGACTTTGATAATTTAAGTTATGGGAATTTTAATTAATTTGTTTTTTTTGCAAGCAAACTGGCAAAAGCGCTATTTCGCCTGGAAATAGTTTTTTTATATTGTTAAAAAGGAAAAGATATTCTTTTTTGCAGCTTAAAAATGGGGTTTTAAATTTTGATAATTCTTAATTATACCGATTTTAGATCTCGTTTTTTAGCGTTATTTCGCCTGAAAATGGTATTTCCTGCCTTAGTAAAAAGGAAAAGAATGATATATTTTTTGCAGCTTAAAATAGTATTTTAGGATTTTATACTTTTATTTTAAATCATGGCGATTTTAATTCTCCATTTTTTTCAGGCAAACTGGTGGGGCGGTGCGAACCGCGGTCTCGTGATGGGCATCTGGGCCGCTTGCCAACCCGTCGGCAACATTGTGGGAAGCATCGCCACGGCCGCCGTGCTGCCCATCGGCTATGAGGTGAGGGAAAACGGGCGCAATAAAATTATTGGCGCATTAATAAATAGCGTGTTTTTGTGCAGAATTTTTCGAAAATCAAATTTGGAATAAAAATTACTTACAAATCAATTTTTAGACTTTAAAATCGTCATTTTTAGTAATTTTTACAAAAAATAGCGTTGGAGCAAAATGCTGGAAGAAATAAAGATGGACGATTAATTTCCGTTTTTTAAGGTTTGGCGTTCTGAAAACGGCAAACATTTAGTTTTTTATGTATTATTATTTTTATTTGTATTTAAAAGTGGAAAGGTTCCAAAATTATAAAAATTCGATTTTTTGGTTAAGAAATATATTTATTCTCCATTTCTAGTACACGTTCATCTTCAACTCGCTGCTGACGATCATCTTCGGCTTTGTCGTGCTGTGGGGCATCGACAGCAAGCCGGCCTGTTCAGCTACTGCCGGATCGGATGTCGAGGGGCGCAGCGTCTCCAGGACGTCCAGGTGGAATTTCTCGATTTTTCATAAAATTCGTTTTTTTTCCAGCATCTCCGAGGAGGGCGAGCCGATCGGCCTCATTCAGGCCGTTTTCCTGCCCGGCGTCTTTGCTGTGAGTTTTTTAGAATTTTTAATTTTATTTAAAATTGGTATTTTAGCGATTAAAATGATTAAATTGGATTTTTAAAACGGATTTTTATTGTTAAAAAATTCAAAATATCGATTTTTTTAATACTTCGAAAAAATGTCGATAAACGTGATTTTTTTTTTTTTTTTTTGGTTTTAAAAACACGAATTAATTTTTTTTTTTTTAAAATTTCTTAATTAAAATTTAAATTTTAAATTTAAAACAATTGATTTAACTTCCTTTTTTCAGTACTGCCTGTGCAACGCGTGCCTGAAGCTCGTCAACTACGCCTTCTTCTTCTGGCTGCCCCTCTACCTCACCGAGGCCTATCAATGGTGAGGAATCGCTGCTAGCTTGCCAAGTCTCGTTTTTTGATTCCTCAAAAATCCCCGCTAGCCTGCCGCCTGTCTCAAATGCTCTCTGCTAGCCTGCTCGTTTTCTGGAAACGATTACGCGATGACATTGTCAAAAAATAGGATTTTCCTAATAGATTACGCCCTGTAAATCGTCGTCTTTCCTCAATCATCGCTGCTAGCCTGCCCGCATTTTGCGGAATCAATTACGCTAGGAAATTCCTCAAAATTTTGATTTTCTGATCGATTACGCTAGGAAATTCGGGGCTCAAAATTCCGCAAAAATCCCTGCTAGCCTGCCCTCGAAACTCTCCCGCTCTCGCTCTCTCTCTCCTCTCTCTCTCACTCTCGCTCTCTCTCTCCTCACTCTCTCGCTCTCTCTCTCTCTCTCTCTCTCGCTTCCTAATTCTCATTTTCCAGGGACGAATCGAAGGCGGACAAGCTGTCAATCTGGTACGACGTTGGCGGGATCGTTGGCAGCGTGGTTGGTGGCTACGTCTCGGACAAGATGGGCTGCCGTGCGCCGACCATCTCGGCCATGTTGATCGCCTCCCTCGGCGCCCTCTGGATGTATGCACAGGTTCGTCATGTCCGCCGTTCCTCCTGAATTTGTTCATCTCCAGATCGGTCCCCACTGGTTCTGGAACGGGTTGGTGATGACGCTGGTGGGGATCACCGTCTCCGGGCCGTACAACCTCATCGTCGGCTCGATCTCCATCGACCTGGGCAGCCAGCCGGCGCTTGCTGGCAATTCTCAGGTGCGTTTTTCTCGGCTGAGCCGACTTTTTTTGACGAGTTCAGGGTGTATAGAAAATTCGGAACTTGTCGAAAACGTCGGGCTATTGATTTCAATTTTTTTCAACTATGGTTTTGTACTTTTGTATAGTTTAAGCGCCGTTTCCGACGACTTCAGATTTTTTAAGCTTAATTTTAGCGTTTTTAATGCTCGTCTCGGCGTTTCCGACGAGTTCAAGGCGTTCAGGGTTTGCTAGAGCTAACTTTTTGCGAAATCTGCGTAGAAATGTGTTGAAATTCGAGCGTTCTGAACCTCTCGAGGACGTCGAAAATTTCAAGGGGCTCTTTTTTGACCGCTCTGGGGTCGAAATTTGAACTCGCTGAACTTGTCGAACACGTCGGCGGGGTTGATTTTATTTTTTTGCGATTTTATTCCCCTTTCCAGGCAATGTCGACCGTCTCGGGCCTGCTGGACGGCACCGGCTCTGCGGGCTCGGCCGTCGGCCAGTTGATCATCCCCGTCGTGCAGGACACGGTCGGCTGGCAGGCCGTCTTCTACCTGTTCATCGCCCTCGTACGTTGCTGGACATTTTGGGGGTTTTTTAAGATCGAAAAACTATATTAATTTTTGTTTTTTTTTTTAAAAAGGGGAGCAATAATTTTCGCAATTTTTCGCGCTTTTTGCCTTTCAATTATGAAACACCATTTTTTGGAAAGGAAAAATCAATGGTTTTTTTTAATTAAAAAAACGCTTTTTGCTTTTTTCGGTCCATTTAAAGGCGCCTTTCGTCTTTAACGAAATAACTTATGGCCTTTGGTGCCTTTAAAATCGATTTTTACGGTTTTAAAGGCCCGTTGAAGGCGAAGAGGGGTGTTACTGTTGTGGATTTTGCATTGCCGGACCCTTTAAAATTATTATAAATTGGTTTTCATGGTTTTTAAGGGCCGTTGAAGGCAAAAAAGTGGGCGGAGCTTGAGATGTACAAAAATTGATGTATTTTTCAGAACGCCGTCTCCGTGCTGTGCATCGCCAAGCGGACGGTGCTGGACGTGAAGCGACTGCTGCGAGACCGCCGGCCGAGGCGCGCCGCCCTCCCGGCGAAGACAGCCACGAGGATTAGACCGGAAAGTTGGTACTGTTCTGTTAGCGGGGGGGGGAGAGGATTATCTAGAAATATCTAATTTTGCCCGTTTTTCATTGTTAAAAGTCCTAAGAATTGAGAAAATTCGAAAAATTTCAAAATTGTCGCCAATTTTAAGTCTAAAAATCATTGAAATTTTTAGAAAAATTAACGAATTTAAATTTTTGACCATTTTTAGACATTTGTGAATTCTCGGAGATTTTACTAAATTTTTAAGGAATTTTTCAGGCTTTGTGATATCATTTAAACCTTATAAAAATTCAGCAAATTGCAAATTTTGACACTTTTGTTAAAAAACGCATTTTTCGCAACTTGAAACCGCCGTAAAAATCTATATACGCTCCCCCGCTAATGGAAAAGAACCCTGGATTTTTAAACCCATTTAGACCCATTTTTCGAGCAATTTTCGAGTCATCAACATTCCCCCAGTGCAATTCCCCCCTGCCATTTTCCCCGTGGCCCCACCCCCTTTTCCCTTGCTGTGATTACTACTGTAGTTTTATCTGGCCTACCGGTACCCAATTTTTGTGTATTTTTTTACTGGATTTTGGGCCTGTAATTACGTGATTTTTCTGTGTACTCTCGCTTTTTCTCGCTCTCTCGCCCCCCATTTTAATAAAACGGGTTTTCCACGCCTAGCTTTCCGCGCCCCCCATCAAGCCCTACCGTATCACAATGTTTTTTATTCGATTTTTTCTGTATTCTGTGAATTTTTGAAAAGAAAATGGATTTTTCGATTTTATGTCCAATTTTCGCGCTACAGAAATTTTATTCGGGATTACCGTACTCTCCTGTTGAATCGTGTTTGTGTTTTTTTGCGTTTTTCTGTGCCTATGAATAAAGTGTTATTCAGCTAAAATTATACCGGTTTTTTGGGCGCTATATATCGGCTTTACCGAATGAATTTTTGTAAATTATTATTATGATGGATTTTTTTGGCGGTTTTTCCCTCTAGGAATCCCTGAGTGTTTTAGGAAATGTTTTTTTAGGGTTTAGGCTTTTAGTTTGATGTTTAGATGACTTTTTTGCGCTTTCCTAAATGATCCCTGCTAGCCCCCGTGGCAGAGAATTTTTGAAAAAAATGTGTTTTGATTCCGAATTGGGTTTCCGCCTTTCGCTCTACGTTTAATCGATCATCGCTGCAACGAACGCTGACAGAATAATCAAATTCTAGGCTTTAGGATTCCTCGAATGGACTCTGCTAGCTTGCCTTTGTCTGCAGATTTTCCCAAATTGCCTCGGCTAGCCTGCCCCCGATCAAAAAAATTAGCGAGCGACGTAGAGAATTTTGGGGAAAAAATGGTTCGATCTAAATCGGGCTTCCCGCTTCCGAGATTCTGGTGATTTCCTGTTTTGTTTAGCCGTTTAAGAGTTCCCAAATTGCTTCTAATAGCCTGCCCTTCTCAACTAGCTGTCACACTCGCTTTTGAATTCTAAAATCCGCAAATTATCGCTGCTAGCCTGCTCCATCGAATTAGTCGGTTCCAAAAAAACAAAAAACAAAAGTTTCGCGCCAAAATTGGGCTGCCCGCTTCCGAGATTCCAGTAATAGTATCTTCCCGCGAATTTGATATTTCCCCAATGGTCTCTGCTAGCCTGCCCTCACCTAGCTGTCACGTTCTCTTTAAAATCTCCAAAATGTCCTCAGCTAGCCTGCCCCTCCATTGCGTACAATTCCGCAAATTGTCTCTGCTAGCCTGCCCCGATCAAATTAACCAGCGAGGCAAGCATTTTTGAAAAAAAAAGTGTTTTGATCCGAAATTGGGCTCCGGCGTTTTCGGGTCCGGCTGGCTTTTCGATGGTACAATATTACGCTTTCATTTCTAGGTCCCTGGAATTTCCGCCAATGGCCTCTGCTAGCCTGCCCTTCTCATTTAGCTGTCACAGTCCCTTTAAAATTCTCGGCGCTACTTACAGTGGCGGACAAAAGTTTCCAACATTCTGTTTTTTGGCTGTATTTCGTTTATTTAGTGTGGGAATGTCTTCTAAATCGCACCCATTGTGGAATTAAGCGTGGTTTATTATCTGAAGTAAAATTAAGACGGTAAATCCGCAAAATAAAAAAGTTTGATAAAAATTTCAAAAATTTCGACGACAAAAGTTTCCAACATTTTTCTTTAAAGGCCTCGCTAAAATTGATGGCGGCCTCTAGCGTGGTAAGATTGATACCAAATTATCTAACAGGATTGTATTCCTCTTTTCGCGAATGCAAATTGATTCCTACAGATCTGGGCAATTTTTTATAAAAGTCGGTTTTTATATGGGAATCCCACATTTTGGCTTCTAACTCTCCAATTCCTAGTTTTTGTCTCGATATCGGTATACAGCCTGAAAGGGTGCGGAAAGGCGAACATTTTGATATATTTTGCGCTTCATGAACGCACCGATCCGAATAGATACGGACGGTCGTCGCGCTTGATAAGTGGCGCGCACAGTAACTGGGAGGCCATCGCTAACAAAAAGGTACAGCTGCACCGCGTGCAGAATTGATCCAAGTGTAGCTTCTTCCGCAGCCCGATGACACCCAAAGAATTCTGTATCAAAATGTTCGCCTTTCCGCACCCTTTCAGGCCGTATACCGATATCGAGACAAAAACTAGGAATTGGAGAGTTAGAAGCTAAAATGTGGGATTCCATATAAAAACCGACTTTTAAAAAATTGCCCAGATCGTAGGAATCAATTTGCATTCGCGAAAAGAGGAATAAATCCTGTTAGATAATTTGGTATCAATCTTACCACGCTAGAGGCCGCCATCAATTTTAGCGAGGCCTTTAAAGAAAAATGTTGGAAACTTTTGTCGTCGAAATTTTTGAAATTTTTATCAAACTTTTTTATTTTGCGGATTTACCGTCTTAATTTTACTTCAGATAATAAACCACGCTTAATTCCACAATGGGTGCGATTTAGAAGACATTCCCACACTAAATAAACGAAATACAGCCAAAAAACAGAATGTTGGAAACTTTTGTCCGCCACTGTAAGTTTGCTGGCCCCACTTATATTTCGCCAAAACCTCATGTTTCCGGGCTAGTTTTTCGCGCTGATTACGAAAAACACTATCCTAGCCCGGGAAAATGCTATTTAGGAAAAAATTAAATTGAATATCGGGGAAATTCCATTTTACGGCGCTTGCGAAAAACTCGTATTTGTTGGTTTTTAACCAAATAAATAACCAAAAACTGGTTTACCAAGAAAAAATAGCTTGTAGCATTGTCAGGCAAGGCGGGCCGTCGCTTCGGATGGGCTGCCGCTCCACTCTTTCGAAATCGGGGCGCCTGGCCGCTGCGCGTGGCACGAGCCTTTTTTTAGGAAAAAACGAACGCAAGGGATAAGTCTTCTTGGAAATAGGGTTTTCCCCATTTTATAGGCCTCCCGCTTCAACGCCCTAGTTAACCCCTTGAAACTCAAACCATGAAAACTGACAATGAAATTTGTTTTTCCCTTCAAAACACAACTTTCACGATTCGGGATAGTGTTTTTCGTAATCAGCGCAAAAAACTAGCCAGGAAACAGGAGGTTTTGGCGAAATATAAGTGGGGCCAGCAAACTTAAGTAGCGCCAAATTCTCGAATTTCTCAAATTCTCCGTGCTAGCCTGCCCCTACCGAATTATCGAGTCTAGAAATTCTTAGAAAAATGTTTCATTTTCGTGTTGGGTTGCCCGTTTTTAGGTTTGTTTCAATCCATCGAGATAAATTTCCCGATATTGCTCTCTTTTCTAAGTTTTGGTTTTCTCTCAAAAGGTCTCTGCTAGCCTGCCCTCACCTACATGTCGCTCTCCCTTTAGAATTCTTAAATTCCGCAAATTAACAGCGAGGCGAATTTTTGAAAAAAAATCTGTTTTGAGCCAAAATTGGGCCGTGGAGTTTTTGGGTCCGGGTAATGGTGCTTGCAGATCGGCTGGATACTACGCTTTCATTTCTTGGCCTGGGGTTTCCGCAATGGTCTCTGCTAGCCTGCCCTTCTCACTTAGCTGTCGCTCTCCCTTTAGAATTCTCGAATTCCTCAAATTGCCTCTGCTAGCCTGCCCCCTCGAAGTAACGAGTCTGACAATTTTCTTCCAAAAATAAGTTTTGCTTCTGAATTGGGTTTCCACCTTTCGTGCCTCGTGTAATGACTTGAGTTGAGCTGGTAGAGCCGAATAATACTTTTCAAGTTCTTGGCTTTAGGATTCCTCGAATGGACTCTGCTAGTTTGCCTTTTTTCTCTGCAGACTCTCCCAAATTTCCGCTGCTAGCCTGCCCCGTTAAATTAGCCACACGCGAATTTTGCAAAAAAATCGTTCTGAGATTCCGGCAATTTCGTGCTTTTTTTCGAAGTTTGAGATTCCTTAATTTTCTCTGCTAGCCTGCCCCCCCCCCCCTTTTCGAATTATCCAGCAAATCAGAGCATTTTTAAAAAAGTGTGTTTTGATCCGATATTGGACTGCCCGCTTCTAAGAGTAGGGCAATTTATTTTTCTGTGGTCTGCTAAGTTGCCCTCCTCATTTACCGGCCCCTTCCCTGAAAAAATTTTCGCAAATTGTCTCTGCTAGCCTGCCCCTACCCTACCCTCTAGAAATTTTTTGGAAAAATGTTTCGTTTTTTTGTTAATTTGACCGTGTTGGGATTTTAGTACTCCATCGTGATGATTTGCCCAGATAAAATTGCTCTCTGCTGGCCTGTGCCCTTGCCAATTTTTCTTTTTATGAGGAATCCTAGATTTCCTCTGCTAGCCTGCCCCTCGAATTAGTCACCATGAGAAATTTTGCAAACAACAAGTTTCGTTCCGAAATTGGGTTGTCGGCCCCGGGTTTGGGAGTAATCGGGCTATTCGGGCTCTACGAAAATGCAATGCTATTTTTTTGATTTTCCTGTTCCTAAATTGCCTCGGCTAGCCTGCCCTTTTTCTAGCGGTCACTCTCCCTTTAAAATATCCCAAATGCACCCTGCTAGCCTGCCCCTCGCCAAAATAATAAATTTCGAAATGTTTTTTTTTTGCGAAAATATGTTTTAATTCAAAATTGGGTTTGTCGTCTTTTGGTATCGAGTAATAGTTTGTCCCAGGCTACGACCAATTATGACGCTTATTTCGAGACTTCCGATTTTCCGCAAATCGCCCCTGCTAGCTTGCCCCTTTTTCTAGTTGTCACACCCCCTGTAAAGAATTCTCAAATACTCCCAGCTAGCCTGCCCTCGCGAATTCTCGTCGCTGGGCATTTTTTGAAAATAAATGTTTTGGCCATGAAATGGGTTGTCGTCTTTTCGAAAGCGAGCAATTCGCCACCCAATAGAATTCCAAAAACGGCTCCCCGACACTTGCGGCGCGAATATTGCGCCCGACGCTTGCGGCGCAGGATTCATTAATTTTAAGTGTTGTAAATTTAGCATTTCTTCACGGATTTTGTTCGTAATTGTTGGATTTGTGTTCAAAATTAGCAATTTAACCGACCCGCAGTCGGAATTGGGCGCTTCGCGCTCCTCGGGCGCCCCGATTTAGAAACCCTGTACGAGCTCGCACCCATCCGAAGCGACTAGGCCCCCGGTGGCACGAAGCCTTTTTCTAGTCGCAGAGCGGAGGAAGTAGCGGCCACTTTCCCTCCAAATTGAGTGACTTCGATCGCAAACCCGACTTTTTATAATTTTTTAATGCCAAATTCGGATGCAGCTTATCAAATAACACCTTAAACTATTTTTATATAGCTCATACTAAATAACCGCAAGGTCGCGCCGCAAGTGTCGGGCGCAAGTGTCGGGCCGCAAATGTCGCGCCGCAAGTGTCGCGCCGCAAGTGTCGCGGTACCCCAAAAACAACGTGCAATTCTGGGAGTGCTGTATTTCCGCAAATTTCCCCTGCTAGCCTGCCGCTTTTTCTAGCCTCCGTTTAAGACTTACTAAATGTTCTCTGCTAGCCTGCCCCTCGCCAAAATAATAAATTTCGAAATGTTTTTTTTGCGAAAATATGTTTTGATCCAAAACTGGGGTTGTCGACTTTTGGTATCGAGTAATAATTCGTCCCATAATGTCCAATTAAACGCCTATTTCGTGCCCTCCGATTTTCCGCAAATTCCCACTGCTAGCCTGCCCCTTTCCTAGATGTCACTCTCCCGTTAAAAATCCCTAGATTCTCTCTGCTAGCTTGCCCTCGAATTCTCGTAGCTGGGGCTATTTTTGAAAATCGATGTTTTGGCCATGAAATGGGTTGCCGGCTTTGCGAAATCGATTAATTCACCGCTCAATAGAATTCCTAAAACAACGAGCAATTCTGGGAGTGCTGTATTTCCGCAAATTTCCTCTGCTAGCCTGCCCCTTTTCTAGCTGTCATGCTCCTTTTAAAACCGCCCAAATTCTCCCTGCTAAATTCTCTCCCCATCAAATTCTCGTAGCTAGGATTTTTCGAAAATGAATGTTTTGACTCAGAAATGGGTTTCCGGGTTTCTGAAATTGATTAATCCTTTCGGTCCATATGTAGTACAAAGCGAATTGGATTATTTTAATTCGGGGAGCTGTATTTTCCGCAAATTTTCACTGCTAGCCTACCACTTTCTGGCTGTCACGCTCCTTTTAAAAAATTCCGAAATTCTCTCTGCTACCCTGCCCTCGAATTGCTTGTGAAATTTTTTAAATTGGTTGACATTTTAAAAATCAATGTTTTGCTCCCGAAGTGGGTTCCGATTTCTGGGACACGAGCAATTCGGCGAATGCCGTGTTTACTGAATTTTTCTCAATTTTTTGGGCATTCCATTTTCCGCAAATTGCCTCTGCTCGCCTGCCCTAACCCTCAAACGGTTCCCAAAGCTTCTCCGCTAGCATGCCCCTCTGATTCGAGGAATTTGTTAAACGCCGGGTTTCATTTTTGTTCAATTAAAAAAAAATTAGGTTTCGTTTCCGAGGTGGGCCGCGCTGCTTTTGGATTCGAGTAATTCCTGCTGGATGGTTGTTGTTGGAATATTATTTTTTTTGGGTTTTCAGATTCCCAAATTGCCTGTGCTAGCTTTCAGCTGGCTGACACTCTCCCTTTAAAAACTTCCCAAACTATCGCTGCTAGCCTACCCCGTCGAATTCTCGTAGCTAGGAATTTTCGAAAAAAAATGTATTTTGACCCTGAAAGGGCGATCGCCTTTTTGAAATTGATTAATCCTTTGGGTCCATAGGTTGTACAAATCGAATTGGATTATTTTAATTCGGGGAGCTGTATTTTCCGCAAATTTCCGCTGCTGGCCAGCCACTTTTCTGACTTTCACTCTCCCTTTCAAAATTCCCACTTTATCTCTGCCAGCCTGCCCTCGAATTCTCGTAGCAAAGAACCTTTTTTTGAAAATAAATGTGTTTCGATCCTGAAATGGGTTTCAAGTTTTCCGAAATTGATTAATTACCTTTCGAATAGTTCGAATTGTCTCCAGGAGCGCGATTTCCGCAATTTTCCACTGCTAGCCTGCCCCTTTTCTGGCTTTCACGCTCCCTTAAGGAATTTCCCAAATTCGTGATTTCCCAAATTTTTCATTTCTTGGATTTTATAATTTTTATGTTTCTTGCTTTAGAATTGTTAGTTATGATTTAAAAATTTTATTATTTCGATTACTGTTTCCCGACTTTTGCTCTAAATAATCTCTGCTAGTTTGCCCCTTTCCTGGGAGGCTAGCAGAGATTATTAGGGAATTTATCAAATTTTAAAGTTTTTAATTTTTATGTTTCTTACTTTTTTACTTCTAGATTTTTGACCTTAGAATTTTGTTATTTCGATTACAGTTTCCCTATTTTTCGCTAAATAATCTGCTAGTTGGCCCCTTTTCCTGGCAGGCTAGCAGAGATTATTAGGAATTTATCAAATTTTAAAGTTTTTAATTTGGATGTTTCCCGCCTGGACCGGATAATTTTTGTTTTTGGCATATCATTTAGAAGGTTCGGACCGTCTCAATTATCGTGATTTTGGCAGCAAATAATCTCTGCTAGGCTGCCCCTTTTTTTTCTGGCGGCAGGCTAGCAGCGATTTTTGAGGAATTTTTAAGAATTTCTAGGTGACTTTGAAAGATTCTGGATTTTTTTAGGGAATTTTCCCATTTATTTGCTAAATAATCCCTGCTAGCTTGCCCTTTGCAACTGATCAGCTAGCAGAGATTCTTTGAGAAGAAGACGAGACAGGTTGGCAGTGATTATTAGGGAATTTTTCAAATTTTAAAGTTTTTCATTTTCATTTTCCTTCTAGATTTTTGACCTTAAAATTTTATTATATCGAATACCGTTTTCCGGTTTTTTTTAAGTAATGCCTGCTAGCTTGCTCTTTCCTGGCAGGCTAGCAGAGATTTTTGAGGAATTTTTCGCAAATTTCTAGCGTTTTGAATTTTGATGTTTCCCGCCTGGGCCGGATAATTTTTGTTTTTGGCATATCATTTAGAACTTTCGGATCCCCTCTCGAATTATCGTCATTTTGGCAGCAAATAATCTCTGCTAGGCTGCCCCTTTTTTCTGGCGGCAGGCTAGCGGCGATTTTTGAGGAATTTTCAGGAATTTCTAGAATTTGAAAAACAAAAACCTTTCTAGCAGTTTGCGCGATTTTTCGCTAAATAATCCCTGTTACCTTGCCTTTTACAACTGGTAGGCTAGCAGAGATTCTTTGAGGAGGGGGACGAGGCAGGCTAGCAGAGATTTTTGAGGAATTTTCAAAAAAATTTCAAATTTTTGTTGATTTTTTGAATTGCGTTCCTTGCGTTTCCCCTTGACTGGCAGGCTAGCAGAGATTATTCTGGGAGTTTTTCAAATGCTGTTTTGCTTTTTAATTGTTGGTTTTCAATTTTTAAAAATGATTGCTTTTTGTCACGAGCTTTCCCATTTTCCTGTATAATCACTGCTAGCCTGCCCCTATTCCGGCAGGCTAGCAGCGTTTTTTAGGACTTTGCAAATTTCTAGCGTTTTGAATTTTTATGTTTCCCGCCTGGACCGGATAATTTTTGTTTTTGGCATATCATTTAGAAGGTTCGGAGCCCCTCTCGAATTATGGTCATTTTGGCAGCAAATAATCTCTGCTAAGCTGGCCGTTTTTTTCTGGCGGCAGGCTAGCAGCGATTTTTGAGGAATTTTCAGGAATTTCTAGAAAATGTTGAAAAATTCTGGAATGTTTTAGGGAATTTTCCCGTTTATTTGCTAAATAATCCCTGCTAGCTTGCCCTTTGCAACTGATCAGCTAGCAGAGATTTTTTGAGGAGGGCACGAGGCAGGCTAGCAGAGATTCTTGGGGAATTTTCGCAATTTGGATTTCATAATTTTGATGTTTCTTGCTTTTTAATTGTTGGTTTTTGATTTTAGAATTCTATTGTTTCGATGACAGTTTGCAAACCCGATTTTCGAAGTAAGTTTCCTAAAAGAATCTCTGCTAGCTTGCTCTTTCCTGGCAGGCCAACAGAGATTATTGAGGAATTTTTCAAATTTAAATTTGGAAATTTTATGTTTCTTCCTTCTCCCTTCTTGCTTTTTGGCAAATTTTAAAATTTTGTGATTTCCGATTTTTCAGGAATTTTCTAAAATTTAGATCTTTCAATTTTTATGTTTCGGCCCTAAATATGATGATTTTCTGCAATTTTATTTCAATTTCTCGTGGGTTGCGAGCATCATAACTTTTTTTCAGGCAAATTTCAAAAAAAGGAGTTTCTTCTATTTTCCAATTCCAACATTTTTTAGGTTTTCTTATTTTTTTTTTAATTACGCCTTAACGTTATTTTTTCGAATTCGATCGCAAATTTCCGTTTTCTAAAACGCCGTAATTCATATCTTTTTATTGTTCATTTTTTGCAACAATATGTTTCAATTCAGGATTGGGTTCCACGTCTTTTTTCATAATCAATCCTTCCGAGTAGTTGGTGTTTTCCGCAAATTCGGCTTTCTTTTTCGGTTCTCATTTTACAAGTTTCATACCTCTAATTTTCTGCCCTTTTCCAGGCGATGGAGCGCTGCGTGTTCTGTGGGTGGACGCGGAAAAACGCGTACGCTTCCGTACGATTTTTCGGCGTACCGAAGGAGCCGGGGCTGAAACGAGTGCAGTGGCTGTACGCCATCGGGAATCGGGTGCGTTTTTTGGTCTTTATTAAAATTGTTTCTTTGGCATTATCGAGCGGGGGGGGGTGAACTTTTTTGTATAAGTCTAGTAACTTAATAGAAAGTGTTTTTGTAAATACTAACTTGATTTCAACGAGAAAAACTATCTAAAAAGTTTTGAAACATTCGAAATTCTGGTCAAAACTCCATTTTTTTAAAGTTTTTTTTTTGAATAAGTCTAGAAATGTCTAGTAACTTAATAGAAAATGTTTTAATAGTATTTTTAGTATAGAATCAAGAATATATTTTATCAAGAATAGACGGTTTTTGGTGGTAAAATCCATTTTTTGCATCTTCTTTTCTAGCAATGTCCAGTAACTTGATAGAAAGTGTTTTAATAGCTTTCTGTAAAAAAATAACTATAGAGAATCGATATTTGTGACATTTTTAACAAAATTTTGTATAGTTTTTACATTTAAAAATAGTATAAATGGTGGATCCCACGAAAAAAATTTGATCCCCCCCGATAATGCGAAAGAACCTAAAAATAATCTATTTTTATTTTTCTAGGAAGCGAGCGGAAAGCACGACCGCGTGTGTTCGGTGCATTTCCGTAGTGGGAAACCGAGTAGCGACCCCAGTCACGAGGACTTTGCCCCACATCTCTATCTCAACAAGGAGGCACCGCCCGAGGTATTTTTAGGAGCCCTTTAAGCCTCGATTTTTTTCTTTTAGTTCATCCACTACCTGGAGAAGTTGGCCGAGGTCAGCGACCCGGCGCTGCAGAAGAAGCCCGTCCAGTATAAGGTACTGTAATCTAGGTCTTCTTCGCCGATTGCCATTTTATAAATTTCATTTTGTCTGTGAATTTTTGAAACCTATTTTTTAAAAATTTTTTGTCTTGACTAATTTTAAACTTTAATTTTTAGACGTATTTAATAACTTTAAGTTTTTGATTGGACTAATAATAATTAATAATGATTTTGGCGCACTTAATTTAATTTTCGCTGTTTTTGAAATTTATTTTTTTTTTTTTAAATTTTAATTTATTTTTATTACTTTTTTATCGGTGAACGACCCGAAGAAGCTCGAGTACAACAAGGTCACCCGCCCAAGCATCTTGCAGAAGCGCAAAATACAGGTACAATTTAACTAGCTGTTTTAAACTTAAAAAATTGAAATTAAGCGTTTTTTATTTTAAATTTTCTATTTTATTTTGATGTTTCATAAATAAAATTCTTTATTTATTTATACATTTTTATTTGCGATTTTTCAGCATGAAGAGCCCTCCTCCGCAGCGCCGCAGATTGATGTCGACGAAAATGGGGGAGAGGTGAGCGTTTTTCTGGTGGATTTTTGCCTTCGGGGGCCCTTTAAAAGCTTCCAAATCGGTTTTAAAAGACTAGTGAAGGCCAAATCCATAAGGTCGCGCCCGTTTTTTTTGTCTTCAATGGCCCTTTAAAACGGAAATATGCGTGTTAAATGGTCGTTTAAGCGAAAATCCACAAGACCAGACGCTTTTTCCTTCAATGGCCCTTAAAAAAGGCCCTAGAAATTTTTTTTAATCAAAACCGGAAGCCGCTCTGCCCTACCACATAGCGCCCGTGAATATTGATGGCGAGGCGAGGCCGATGCGGCTGTATCCCATGCAAAAGTGAGCAGTTTTTTACGATTTTTTTGAGGGCAGGCTAGCAGAGTTTTTTGGGGAATTAGGTCTAGAGTTGCCTGGCGTAATCGATTAGGAGGGTGGAAGGCGGGCTAGCAGAGAACATTTGATTTGCAAAATTTTTTTGAAGTTGGGTAGGGGCGGCAGAGATTGTGGAGGAATTCGAGAACTGGAGCTTGTTTTAGCGGATTTTAAAGGGAGCGTGCCAGCTAGCAAAAGGGAGAGGTTTTTGACTCGATTGCGGAATGTCGAATCCCAGCAATCACCAACCCACTCCGGCAGCGAAACATTTTTTGGCAAATTCGGAAAATTTGCAGTCATTTTTGAGGGCAGGCTCGCAGAGATCTTTGAGGAATTGGGTCTCCCGAGGTCTAGAATTTGCTGGCGTAATCGATTAGCAAGGGCAGGGCAGGCTCCTTTAAGAAATTCGGGGTTTTTTTTTGGGTTTTTTAAAAAAAATTTTTTTGGGGGGGAATTTAAGGTTAAGGGTAGCTGAGAGATTAGCCAGCAAACGGGCAGGCTAGCAGAGATTGTGGAGGAATTAGGTCCAACGAGGTCCGAAATTAAGCAGCGTAATCAATTGGCAAGTTAGCGGAGAAAATTTGGGAAATCCGGGGACTTTTAGGGAATATAGCCGCGTTTTGCTAGCGTACTTGATTAGAAAAGGCAGGGCAGGCTAGCAGAGGAAATTGGGGAAATTTGAGCGTCTCTGCTATTTTTAGCATTTTAAGGGGTGCGTGACAGCGGGGAAACGGGCAGGCTAGCGGGGATTATTGGAGACTAAAGGATGAGGTCGATGCGTCATTACTCTTATCCCAAAATGGTCGACCCAGTTCGGGACCGAAACATTTTTTTGGAAATTCAGAAAAATGATAGCAATTTTGAGGGCAGGCGAGCAGAGGCAATTAGCGGAATCGTTGGAACTTTAAAGGGGGCGTGACAGCTAGGGCAGAGTGGTAGGCAAGCAGAGATCGTTTGGGAAATCCTGCTAATATTTGCAGTATTTTGGCAAGCAAGCCCGACGAGGTATTATTCCTTTCCAAAAACACCGCACCCCTAGTCTTCCTAGAAACATTTCACTTTTCAAAATTCGAAATTTCCAGAAATTCCGAGGGCAGGCTAGCAGAGGGCATTTGGGAAAATTCAATGGCGTAATAGGTTAGAACGGGCGGGGGCAGGCTAGCAGCGGTAATTTGAGGATTTTTAGCCGTTTAAAGGGAGCGTGACACGTAGGGAATGGGGCTGAATGGGGCTGCTTGAATTTTTTAAATTTTCGGAGGTCTCGAGGGCATGCTAGCAGAGAGCCTTTAGGAGAAGGTTTAAGCTGATTCTTGGGGCTTTTAAAGGGAGCATGACAGCTGGGGAAGGGGTAGGCTTGCAGAGAGCATTGACGAAATTCCGCTAATATTTGCAGTATTTGATTTGATTTCGATAATCCGATGGAATAATTACCCCTTTCCAAAATACGACATCCCTATTCTGCATCGAAACATTTTACTTTTCAAAAATCCCAAAATTTTCCAAAATTCCGAGGGCAGGCCAGCAGAGGGCATTTGGAAGAATTTAATGGCGTAAGAGGTTAGAACGGGCGGGGGCTGGCTAGCAGAGAAAATTTGCGGGTTTTTGCGGGGTGTAAAGGGAGGGTGACAGCTAGAGAAAAAGGCAGGCTAGCAGAGGAAATTTGGGGAAAGCTAGAACGAGAAGGACGACCAACCATTAACTAATTCCCGAAATTTCAGAGTCCATTTCTTGCACGAAACCTATTTTTTAATAGGAAAAGTAATTTAAAGATGGGCAGGCTTTTCAAAATTTTCAGGGCAGGCTGGCAGAGGGAATTTGGGAAATCGAAAAGCGTAGAAATCTGGGTTAAATTTACCGGCACATGTCTGGACCTGATTACCCGATCCTAAAAATGGACAACCCATTTCCGGGGCCGAAACTTACATTTTTTGGAAACTTCAAAAAATCTGAAAACAAATTCTGAGGGACTAATTTCTGGGGGGCAGGCTATCAGAGGCACTTTGCGGTGTTTTTTCGGATTTTAAAGGGAGGGTGACAGCTAGGGCAGAGTGGTAGGCAAGCAGGGATCATTGGGGAAGTTTCGCTAATATTTGCAGTTTTTGGATAATCAAAACGGACGGTGTATTACTCATTTCCAAAATACGAGACCTCTAGTCTTCCTCGAAACATTTTACTTTTCAAAATTCCAAATTTCTAGAAATTCCGAGGGCAGCCTAGCAGAGGAAATTTGAGGCGTTTTCTGGGTTTTAAAGGGAGCGTGACAGGTAGGGAATGGGGCAGGCTAGCAGAGGAAATTTAGGGAAGACGCGCTTCAACGACTTGCTACTTCAACGATCTATTTGACCGAATTTCCAGAGCCCATTTCCAGCACGAAACCTATTTTTTAAGCGTGAAAAACTAATTTATCGCCGTAATTTTGAGGGGCAGGCTAGCGGAGAGCCTTTAGTAAAAGGATTTCTAGCTGTTTTTAGGGGGTTTAAAGGGAACGTGACAGCTGGTTAATGGGGCGACGGGCAGAGATCATTCGGGAAATCCTGGTGCTGGAATTACCCCTTTCGAAAAACGCCGCACCCCGATTCTGTATCGAAACATTTCATTTTTCGTAAATCCTGAAATTTTCTAAAATTCCGAGGGCACGCTAGCAGAGAGCATTTGGGGAATTCCGGCATTATTCCCGGGGGCATGAGTACGGAATTTTATGGCGTGATCGAATGACCCCAGGCGGGCAGGCTAGCAGAATGAATTTGGGAGAATTTGATGGCGTAATGGGTTAGAAAGGGCGGGGGCAGGCTAGCTGAGGAAATGTGAGGATTCTTTGGGGGTTTTAAAGGGAGGGTGACAGGTAGGGAATGGGGCAGGCTAGCAGAGGAAATTTGGGGAAAAAGGCTACGAACCTTAAACCCAAATTCCAGAGCCAATTTCTAGAATGAAACCTATTTTTTTAAAGGCGAAAAAATCGTTTTGTAACCTTAATTTTTGAGGGCAGGCTAGCAGAGAGCCTTTAGGAGAACGGATTTTGGGGGGGTTTAAAGGGAACGTGACAGCTTGGTAATGGGGTAACGGGCAGAGATCATCTAGGAAATCATCCGCTAATATTTGCAGTTTTTGGTTTGATTTCGCTGATCCTGTTGAAGAATTACTCCTTTCCAAACTACGACCTCCCTATTCTGTATCGAAACACTTCATTTTTCGTAAATCCTGAAATTTTCTAAAATTCCGAGGGCAGGCTAGCAGAGGGCATTTAGGAATTCCCGCATTTTTTCCCGGGGGCATTGGCACGCGGCTAGCAGAGGAAATTTGGGAAAATTCAATGGCGTAATAGGTTAGAACGCGGGGGGGGTAATTTGAATTTTTGATGGGGTTAAAGGGAGCGTGACATGCAGGGAATGGGGCAGGCTAGCATAGGAAATTTGGGGCAAATCGAAAATCCGCTAATTTAACTTTTTCCGCATCAAGCCTAAAGATCATTACTGGAATTCCCAGATCCCAGAGCCCATTTCTAGCACGAAACCTATTTTTTTCAAAACGAAAAAATTTCAAAAAGTGAATTTTTTTGAGCGTGGGTTAGGCTAGCAGAGAGCATTTAGGAGGTTTTCTCGCCGATTTTAGCGGGGTTTTAAAGGGAGGGTGACAGCTGGGAAAGGGGCAGGCTGGCAGAGATCTTTTAGGAAATCTCGCTAATATTTTGGCAGTATTTTTGAGGTCACTTGGAGCAAGAATTACTCCTTTCCAAAATACCCCATCCCTATCCTGTATCAAACATGGAAATTTTGCAAAAATATCGAAATTTCAATTTCCAAAAACAAAACCCGAGGGCAGGCTAGCAGAGAGCATTTAGGAGAGCTTTTCCGCCGATTTTAGTGACTTTTAAAGGGAGGGTGACAGCTGGGAAACGGGGCAGGCCAGCAGAGGCCATTTGGGGAAAAGCTACTGAAAAGGAGGGATTACCGTAATCCCCAAATTGCAGAGCCCACTTCTGGCGCGAAACCCTCTTTTTGTAAAGTTAAAAAACAGCGCTAACCCTATTCTTTTTGAGGGCAGACTAGCAGAGAGCATTTAGGAAGATTGAGTGCAGATTTTCGGGTGTTTTAAAGGCGGCGTGACAGCTAGGAAACGGGCGGTAGCCGCTAGCATTTGCAGTATGTTGAACTCACAGTGAATGAATTAGTCCTTTCCAAAAACACAGAATCCCTACCCAGGATCGAAACATTTCAGTTAAAAATCTCTAGTAGTAAAGAGTCTTTTAGGGCTTTTGTTTCAAAAGAGATTCTGTGGCACAAAGATAATTTTTCAAACTCTTAAATGCCACAGAATGCGGGAACAACAAAAAGTTGCTGGCTATTTAAAACCTTACTAAACTCGGTGCCATCCCAGATCACAGGTCAGGTCCACAGATTAATTTCAAGTAAGTGCAAATAGATCATCTTACAGAAATTATTTGCAAGCCGAAACCGCTAGAAACTAGATCTGTCCATTTTAATAAGGTGCCAGCAACTTTTGGTTGATCCCACATTCTGTGGCATTTTTAAGAGTTTGAAAGGAATTTAGCTCTTTTTGTTGCCACGAGAATTCTCTCTTTTGCGAAACCAAAAGCCCTTTTTTAAAAAGACTCTTTTTAGCCTTAGAGAGAATTTAGCCCTTTTTGCCTCAATCTTCTTGTTAAGATCGTAAAATAAGCCAAGGAATACTTATTCAGATGAACCCTTGTACGCAAAACTTCAAAAATTTTTGCCTGCGGCGCTTTGTGACCGCACTAGAAACCATAAGGATGCACGGGGGGCAATCGGCAAAAACCATGCTTCGGGTGGGGTTCGAACTCGGGAGCCATGTCTTCCCAGTACAGCGTGCTAACCACTAGGCCAACGGGGAGACTGGAGGCCTGTCTTGGGGAAGTTAGACCCGCCCGCCCTGGCTCGGGACTGGGGCCGCCAAAGGGGAGAGTGGCGCCCCGTACGGCGAAGGTTTAAAGTTATAATATCTCAGAGAAGACGCATTCTTTCGTTGCAATTTCTTCTTTACTTATTCCAGCATGGTCTAATGCATATTTGAGCAAAATTTCAGCCCAAACGGACATCACTAACCATTGTTTTGACCCAAATTTAGCTTCGAAACTTAAAAATTAAATATAAATTTTTTAAAAGCCTATTTTGAAAAAAACTCTTCTTGCGGTCCGAGATTATCATTAACCCAATAACTGTGAAAAATTTCAGCCCAAACGGACCATGGGAAGGCACTTTTTGACAGCTACATTGGTTTCCGTGCAGACAAACACACGCAGACCCCCCCTCGAAACGCAATTTAAATCGGCTGTTAAAATTCGAAATTTCATTCTTTTTCAATTTTTAAAAGCTTATAGTATGTAAAAAGTGTCGCCGGTTCCGATGGTGTATTCAGTTTTGCGATCCGATGCTTGGTTCTTTTTTAAATCCGGAAAAGGACCCCAAAAGAGTCGTATGGGGGTACCTCAAACCAAAAGGGGTTAGCGGGCTACGCCCGCTAACCCCGAATCCCCAAAAATTGCGGCTTTTTCGGGTAACCGTTTAAATCTGGTTTATTAAAGCTATAATCTATCTATTAAAGCCATAGAAATAATTGGGAAAATATAACACCATCATCGCCGTTGTGATTAGTTGACCCGCAAAATAGACACCCCACTTTCGCAGCGGAACATTCTTTTTTTTTGGGGAAAATCTAAGAAATTCTGCGGGACAAATTTTAGGGCCGTAGCAGAGGCAATTTGGGGATTCTGAGGCTTTTAAGGGAGCATGACAGGCAGGGAATGGGGCAAGCTAGCAGAGGAAATTTGGGGAAAACGAGAACGAGGGGGACGGCGAGACATTAACCAAATCCCTAAATTACAGAGCCCATTTCTAGAATGAAACCTATTTTTTAAATGTGAAAAACTAATTTATAACCCCAATTTTTGAGGGCACGCTAGCAGAGGGCATTTGGGAGGGCTTATGGCTGATATTCGGGGATTTTAAAGGGAGGGTGACAGCTAGGAAACCGGGCAGGCTAGCAGTGAAAATACAGAAAAAAATTTTTTAGCGAATTTTTAGGGGCAGACTAGCAGGTGCAATTTGTTGATATTTTTGGGCTTTAAAGGGAGCGTGACAGCTAGGGCAGAGTGGTAGGCTAGCAGAGATCACTTGGGAAATCCTGCTAACATTTGCAGTATTTTGTGAGCCCGTCCGATCCGGGTATTATTCCTTTCCAAAAACCTCGCATCCCTATTCTTCCTCGAAACATTTCATTTTTAGAAAATCCCAAATTTCTGGAAATTCCAAGGGCAGGCTAGCAGAGAGCATTTAGGAAAGCTAGACGAGGGGGACGAAGAACGGTTGCCCAATCCCCCAAATAAACTGCAACTATTCCAAAACTGAAACCTATTTTTTTAAACGCGAAAACATCGTTTTGTAACCGTAATTTTTGAGGGCAGGCTAGCAGGGGTCATTTGGGAAATCAAAAAGCGCATCTAGCAGAGGCAATTTGTGGATTCCGGCGGTTTGAAAGGTGGCGTGACGGGATAGGGACTGGGGCCGGCCAGCAGAGAAAATTTGGGGAAGTCTCAAGGCAGCGACTCATTACTCGAATCCCCGAAATTCCAGAGCCCATTTCTGGCCTGAAACCGATTTTTTTTAAGTGAAAAAGTTATTTCAAACCCCCTAATTTTTGAGGGGTGGCGAGCAGAGGGCATTTAGGAGGAGGATTTCTGGCTGTTTTGGGCGTTTTAAAGGGAGTGTGACAGCCAGGGAAAGGGCAGGCTGGCTAGCAGAGATCATTTGGGAAATTCCGCTAACATTTGTAGTGTTTTGACATACAACCGCCGGTCGACGTATTATTCCCTTCCAAAAACCTCGCATCCCTATTTTTCCTCGAAACAGTTCATTTTTACAAAATCCCAAATTTCTAGAAATTCCGAGGGCAGGCTAGCAGACGCAATTTGGGAAAGGAAAGCTAAATTTCCGGTCCCCTCCAAAATTTGTCAAATTCAGAGGGCATTCACGAAATTCGGCATTTTTTCCAGAGGGTATTGGCCAAGACCTCTCTTCGCAAGATTGCTCCTCCCGAAAAATAGAGAACCCACTTCAGGACCGAAACATGTAATTTTTCGATAATCAGGAATTGAGGGCCCAATTTCTGGGCAAGCTGGCAGCGATAATTTAGAAAAAGTGGGTCATTTTAAAGGTCCAATGAAGCCAGAATTTCGTCGCACAGATTTTGGGGAAAAAAGGCCTAATAAAGCCATAATTTAATCGGCGATCGATTAGAGGCAGGCCAGCAGAGACAATTTGCGAAATGTCTATATATTATTTTATTTTTATTTATTAATGGGCGAGGGCAAGCGAACGGAGAACATTTAGGGCATTTTTCTAGGAATTTAGCCTTTTTAAAGGCCCGATGAAGCCAGAATTTCGTTGCGTAATCGAATAAACCAGGCGGGGGGCAGCTAGCAGCGGCACTTTGCGGAATTTGATTATCATTTTTGTAATTAATTTTATTTGCTTTTTTCAGGGACTGGCTGAAGCAGACGGGCGCCGTGCCGGGGATGAAGATCATCTACCGCCTGTCCCACCCCGAGAAAAAGGCCCCCCGTAAACAGGAATTCCCCGGAACGCGCAAAAGGGAAATGGTCCGCATCCGGATGGAGGACGAGCATGGGGTGAGTTTGATTTTTATTACCTTTATTTCGGTTTTAATTCATTCATTAAAATTGGGGTACATCGGAATAAACTCTATTAAAAACGTAAAATTTCTAATAAAGTTTTAGATTTCTGAAGCACTCTTTTTCCTTTTTTAGTCCGTTTTTAGATCTGAAATTAACTTTTCCGGCTTTTGTGATGCCTTAGATCCTGGATTTTAAATTAGTAAAAGTTATCGAAATTCAAAATTTTTGTGGGTATTTTGCTAATTTTAAACATAGAAAAGATTTATTTATACTTTATAGAAAAAGCTACTTTTAATTTGTTATTAACTTTAAATCGATTTAATCTATTTTTTTCGCGAAGCTATGGAAACACCTGAAATTAAAAATTCCAGTTCTGTTTGGAAGGTTTATAAACTTGAAACATGTTTAGCATTTTTACCTGGTGGCTTTTTAATTTTTGACTTTTTCGATTAAAAAAACGCAGCTAGAACTTACCATTAAAAAGTGGTATCGTTTTATTTTTATTTGGCTTTGTTTAATTTTAATTAATTAAGTAAAAAATTTTTGGAAAATTGAAAAAGAAGGAAATTAAAAACGAAAAATTTCTGGCAAGCTTCTAAATTTTTGAAACTATTCTTAGTTAAATTTTTATTAACTGTAAATTTTTAATTTATTTCTATTAACATTTATTAAATTTATATATCATTATTGGATCGATGGAAATATATTGAAATTAAAAACTTCCACATTGTTTGGAATCTCTGCTGGATTTGAAACATGTTTTTGGAATTTTGATCTTGGCTTTTTAATTTGGAGGTTTTTTAATTAAGAAACGCAGCTTCAATTCGTAATTAAAAAATTTATCGCATTGTCGTTTTTATTTAGCTTTTTTTAGGTTTTTCAAAACTTAAAATTACTGACAAAGCTTTACATTTTTAAATTTTTCCAATTTTTTTCTTGCTTTTTTGCTATTAAAATTAAATTTCGAAATTCGAAAAAAAATTTTAGAAAAATCGAAATTTTTCGGTTTTTTTAATTAGAAAATAGAAGATTTAGGTATATAATTAATTAACTTTATTGTTTGGGATATTTTTCCATTCTATCTTTATTTTTATACGTTTTGATTAAGTGAAAGGTCTGAAATGCAAGGCAGTAAAATCTTGGAAATTTTTCCGGACTTTTATATTTTAGATACATCATTTTTCAAAAGGAGTTGAATTTTTTTTTGAAATTTAATTTTTTTTCTAAAACTATTTTAATTTAATTTTTTTGCAGAACATTATCGAGGAGCGGTACGTCAGTGAGAGTGACGCACGCCGAATGCACGAGCAGATGGAGATGCATCAGGTCTGGTTTTGAACATTTAAAAAGCAAAAAAAAACCGATTTTTGTATAAATATAACTTTTTAAATAGTGTAATTTACTTTTTGACGTAAAATACTGTATTTTTAAGACATTTTGCATAATTTTTGGTAGAATAAAATGCTACAAAAAATTTAAAAAGACAAAAATAGATTTTCTTTCAAAAATACAACTCTTTAAACCTGGTATTTTCCAATTTTGAATAATTAGAATTAAAATTTTTTGATTTATTTTGCATAATTTGACAGCCCTAAAAAGATTAAGGAACCCGATTTAAAAGAATTATTTTTTAAAGGTCGAATTTCCCTTTTTTAGTTTTTTGATTTTTTTTGAGGAGTTTTCTAACAATAAAACGTTAAATTACGATAGTTTTTGCCTAATTTTTGACAACTTTCATAATTGTACATTTAAAGACGAATAGACGTGTTCAAAAATCCGATTTAGAAGTATTTTTCAAATACGATTCGTACGATAATTAGACGTTAAAATCGGGAGTTTAATTGTTTTAATTGTTAAAACATATTTTTCTTGCTAATTTGACTATTTTTTCCGTTGCAGCTCGACGACACCGAGCAGTCGATCGACGTGGCCGAGGAGGTCGTCGAGACCGAGAATTGAGATGGAAATCGATTTTTTAGGTGATTTTTGTATTTTTTAAATTGTGCCGAATTCCCCAACGATCTCGGTTTTTTAAAATACCTAAAAAATGGGTTTTTAGCTCGTTTTATGCAAGTAAATATTGCTGACTTTTTCAAATCGTAATTTATTTATTTTTCTTGTAATTGTTCGATTTTTCAGTTTGATCCAGATAAAATAAAAATTAATTAAACTACACTACACATTAAAAATTATGAAAAAATTGCCTTAAGAAACAAACAAGTTTTTAATTTTTTTTGATTGAGAAAAAAGTGTTCCAAAAATGTGGCAAGTTTGCGCCAGTTCAGGGCGCGTAATTCGATTAGCTCTTACTATTTACATTGCGTGATCAGTTCCGGTCTAATTTCCGGGAATTTCCTCTGCTAGCCTGCCCGTCTCCTACCTGTCTTGCCCCCTTTAAAAGATCCCAAATGGCCACTGCTAGCCTGCCCTTGGAATTGCAGCGCTCGAGATTTGTCGAATTTAGTAAAAAATGTTTCAAAAATTTGTATAGGTTGCTGCCTGTTTAGAGAATTTAATAGAATGATTCTATGGCCGAAACCGCGTAATTATTTCTTGTTCGTCCGCCGCCAATTGTCTCGGCTAGCCTGCCCTTCTCCTAGCTGTCACTCCGCCTTTAAAACAGCCAAAATCAAGTTCGCTGAATGCTAAATAATCGCTGTTAGCCTGCCTTCAGAATTCGCGAAAATCTGCTTGTTGCGGAAAAATGTTTCATTTTAAGCGTAGCTGGGCGATGCCTGGTCTACGATTAATTAAATTACGATTTTTCCATCAAATCGCGCGATTAAAAGCAGGGTTTTATTATGTTTAGGGTCGGTACGTTTCGGCAAATTGCCTGCGCTAGCCTGCCTCTGCCTAGCTGTCACTGTCCCTTTAAAAGCCTCAAAATCGGGCGAAAATGTCACTTGAGGATTTCTTGTCGCCTGCCTTTAAAATATCCCAAATATCCTCTGCTAGCTTGCCCTTGGAATTAATTTTTCAAAATCTTTAGGTGGAATAAAAAATGTTTAAAAAAATTTGTAGGTTTTATTTCGGCAACGCCCTGCCTTATTCTAAATAGCGTAATCTTTTCTGGTCCGTTTTCCCCAAATGCCCTCTGCTAGTTTGCCCTTGGAGATTATTTCTTGAAATCGTTGGATCTTTATGAAAAAATGTTTCAAAGATTTGTAGGTGCCGCCGCTGCTTTAGACCGCTTGTTGGTACCCATTTTTCCATTTTTATGTTTGATAAAAACCTGTAAAATTAATCAACAAATACACATTGAAAATCATAAAAAAATGCGGTAAGAAACGAACAAGTTTTTAAAATATTTTTGAGAAAAATGTTCCAAAAATTCGGCAGGATCACGCTTGTTTAGCGTGTGTATTATTTGTTCCCTGATTCGTAGTGTTGGTAACTTTATATCGCGTAACCGGTTCTAGCCCCCGTTTTCCGCAAATGCCCTCTGCTAGGCTGCCCTTCTCTAGCTGTCACCGTCCCTTTAAAGCCCTCAAAATCGGGCCAATTTGGGCTATGCTGTTGATTTTCAGATATTTTCCGAAAAAAATGTTTCGGACTTGGGGTATAATAGGGAATAACAAAACCGCATTGATTGGAACTTCCAGTAATTTTGCGTTTTATGGGGTACGAATCGATTTTTCTCACCCTTTTCGATGTTCATTTGGTTCCTACCAAATTGTTTCCCAGCTGTCACTGCACCTTTAAAATATTCCAAATAGCCTCTGCTAGTTTGCCCCGAGAATTCATTTGCCAAAATTTTTGGGTTTTTAGAAACAAAATGCTTCAAAAATTTGGCAGGCCCCGCGTCGTTAGAGAGTCTAATTCTTCTGGTTCCAAAATGCCGTATTGCGTTTCTGTCCGTTTTCCGCAATTGCCGCTGCTAGCCTGCCCTTCTTCTAGCTGTCACGCCACCTTTAAAATGTCCCTCGTGGCCTCTGCTAGCCTCCCCTTGGACTTACGCTTTGAAAAATGACGCTTTTTCGGAAAAAATGTTTCAAAAAATTTGTAGGTTGTCGTCGATTTAGAGAGCGTAATACGGCGCTATGGGTTATCGGCAGACATGGCAATTCCGGGCGGCCGAGCCCCGGGGCCGGGCCTGGAATCTAATTAACATGAAAAAAACACCCACTTCCGGGCCCGGAAAATATGCAATTCGCGGGCCGAGCCGGCGGCCGAATTTTTCGGGCCGGCTCGGCGATTCGGCTCGGCCCCGGAAACTAAAATAGCTCATTTGCGTCTAAATTCGGATGTTAATATGCAAATTTGCAATGAAAATTTTATGTGCGTTGGTGCAGTTAGGGCTTCGGTAACGGTAAAATTCATTGAACTTGGTTAATAATTCATCCAAACTAACAAAAAGTACTAAAATACGGGTCTGAACCCGTTATGATCTGGCTGCAATAGATATGGAGATGTATGGCAACCTTTGAAGAAATAATTTTTTCCAATTTGCATGAATATTTTGACTGAAAATGATTTACAACCGGGATTTCTGATTAGCGTGCGGCCTTGCGGCCCCGGGCTCGGCCCCCATTTTGGCTTAACCCGGGGCCGGCGAGAAAGCCCAGCCCGGCCGCCGGAAGTGGGCCGAGCCCCGTCGGCCCGGCCGCATGCAAATTTTTGGGGCCGAAAAAGCCCGGGGGCCGGGCCCGTTGCCATGTCTGGTTATCGGAGTTCCACAAATTGTCCCTGCTTGCCTGCCTCCAGGTTTATTCTATATTTTGGACTTTCGTTAACAAAAAAATGTTTCTACCCAAAAATGGGCTAACGCGTCTTGGCAATAGATCAATCTTTTCCATCGAGCTACCGTTAACCTTTAAAACTTCTCAAATTCTCTCCGCTAGCCTACCCATGGAATTAATGGCGCTCAAGATTTATCGGATTTACAAAATGTTTCACGAGATTTTTTGGGTTGCCGCTGTTTTAAAGCGTTTAATTCGATTACGCTCCTGCTTGATACTAAATAGCGTAATTTTTTCTTGTCCGTTTTCCGCAAATTCTCTCTGCTAGCGTGCCCTTCTTCTAGCTGCCGCTCCACCTTTAAAACGTCTGCGAAAACGAAACGAAAAACGAAAAAACGAAAAAAACATCCATTGCTGCGAGGTTTAGGGATTTTGAGAACAAATGTTTCAGAAATTTGGCAGGGTTTCGCCAATTTAGAGCACGTAATTCCAGCCAACCATCCTCATCACATTACGTCATCAGTTCCAGCCGACCTTCCGCAAAGTTCCCCTGCTAGCCTGCCCTTTTCCGAGCCGTCTCACAACCTTAAATAATCCTAAATTCCCTCTGCTAGCCCTCGAACCGAATTGAATAAATTGCAAATTGATTGCAAATTGATTAGGATTTTCCGATCAGCTTTCCGCAAATTCCCTCTGCTAACCTGCCTTTTTCCCTGGCTGTCATGTCCCCTTTAAAAATTCCCAATGGCCACTGCTAGCCGATTTTTCGAAGTTTTAAACTTTCAAACCTTTTCTGAAGCCAGATTTCCGCAAATTTCCTCTGCTAGCCTGCCCTTCGAATTAATTTTTCAAAACCGTCGAATTTTTAGAAGAAATGTCTCAAAAATTCGGCAGGTGACGGGTGCCCCGGATTTTACATTGCGTAATCCGTTCTCGTCAGTTTACCGCAAATTTTTCTCTGCTAGCCTGCCCTTTTCTTAGTTGTCACACCGCCTGTAAAATTTCCCTAATGGTCTCTGCTAGCCTGCCCGTATCCATTTTTCGAAATTTTTCGATTTGTCGAAAAAATGTTTCAGAACTGGATTGGGTGGGAGATTTTTGGAACCATTGTATTGCGACCAATTCTTCAGCGGCTTCCGATTCTCGCACTTTTGAACTCGTCCTGATGCCAAATTTCCGCAAATTTCCTCTGCAAGTTGACCTTTTAGGCTAGCCGTCATGCCACTTTTAAAATCTCCTAAATTCTCTCTGCTAGCCGGCTAGTGACTCAAAAATCTCAATTAACATTGCGAATCTTTAAATTAAAATGTTTCATCTCAAATTAGTGTTGCGCGCTTTTGCGATCCAATTAATGGGATAAGAGCTTCTTCCGTCTTTGTATAATTTTTCCGACAAAAATGGCAAAGGTTTTCAAACTGTTTTTACCATTCCGAAGCGTGCAAACTATATAAACTTTTTATTATAAAGTTTTAGTAAAACGCAAAAAAATGTAGTTTTTCCACAATTTCTAATGTATCGAAGTTTCCTAAATTTTCATCGCTAATTTTTGTTGTTCGAAAATAGTAATAAAAATGACGAAAGGTCAAGAAATAAGAAAAGCGTTTTCAAATTAAAATGACAGATGTTAAAAATAAAATGTTTCATCTCAAAAACATATTGCGCGTTTTTGCGGTCGAGTTAATAGACATTCGTAATTGTCTTCGTGCTTTTTTCATCCAATCTTGCCAATAAAAATAACGGACGTTGTTTTCAACTGTATTTACCATCTCTAAGCGTAAAAACTATATTATTTTTTATTAAAGACACAAAAATATCGATTTTTGGACAATTTAGATTTTCAAAATTGCCTACATTGTAATTTTTTTCGTAATTTGTCTAGTTAAAGTATAGTTTTAATGACTAAAACACCATTAAACTATTTCTATTCAATTACTAGGCATTTCCAGATTCCTACAAATTGAGATTCCACTGATTTGGGCACGGGATTTCCGCAAATATTCTCGGCCAGCATGCCTTTTTCTAGCTGCTCACCACCCCTTTAAAGCTCTAAAAAGCGAGGGGAAATCCTCCTTAAAGGGATGCCCAACCTTTTCGCGGCTCAAAAAGCAAAAACCATGCCGCGGGCGGGGTCGAACCCGGGACCCCCATTTTGTAGGCCTGGATGCTATCCATTAGGCCATAGTGGCAAGCCATTGGATGGGATGGGGACGCCAAAAGAGGGAAAGGTGGCCGAATTCTGTGCGGCATTGGAGGCCCATTACCGCACAAAATTCGAGCGTCATTTGTACTGCCCGGAATACATAACTATGTATTTGCCACCAAAACCTTGGGTATCCCTTTAATGGCCCCTGCTAGCCTCAAAAAAGTATCAGATTTTTGGGTCCTGGTGAAAGATGTTTCAACTATAAATCTAGGTTACGCGTTTTATGGACCGGTTAATGTAGAACGTGATCGCTCTGATTTTCCTGACTTTTCGAAAACGGTTAAATTCTCTCTGCTAGCCGGCCCTTTCTAGCTGTCACGCTACCTTTAAAACATCCCAAATTTTCTCTGCTAGCTTGCCAGTCGCATTTTTCGCCCCTTGAAAAAATTTGGTTCGTCCCCAAATTGGGGCACTTAATTTTTATTTGCAGTAATACGTCGAGTGGTTCGTTTTCAGGTTATCCATTTTCCGCAAATAATCTCGGCCAGCACGCCTTTCTCTAGCTGTCACCATCCCTTTAAAGCCTTAAAAACCGAGTGGAAATCTTCCTAAATGGCCCCTGCTAGCCTGCCCTCAAAAAAGTACCAGATTTTTGGGTCGTTGTGAAAAATGTTTCAGGTATAAATCTAGGTGCGCGTTTAAAGGTCTGGTTAATAATCATCTTTTTTTCTTTTCTTCCACAGTGTCCTACTTTTTCAAAGAACGACCGAATTCTCTTTGCTTGCCTGCCCATTCGAATTAGATTTCGAATTGCGAATTCTTGACAAAAATATGTTTCGCTATTTAACCGCCTCTCGAGGTTTCGGGATGTCAGTAGTAACTCGAGTGTTGGGTAACCTGATGTCGCGGGCTGGGGTCCGGAGGTCCTAAAGGGGAAAAGGGTCCTGAGGTCCTAGTGCCGTCTCAACGACCACTTTCCGAACGCTGAATAACTCTTTTATTATGTTTTTGACTCACTCTAATTCCTTCAGTTTTTCAATTTCCGCAAATCGCTTCTGCTAGCCGGCCCTTTTTTAGCTGTCACAGCACCTTTAAACCCTCCTAAATACTCTCTGCTCAGCTGCCTTTCTAGCTGTCACACCACCTTTAAAACATCCCAAATGCCCTCTGCTAGCTTGCCATACTCAATTTTCTATTTTGAAAATGATTGTTTCACGCCCGAATTGTGTCACGCGGTTTTTTGACTTGCAATCACTGGTTTCGAAGCTGTGGCAGAATTTCATGGTATACTTTTCCCCGCAAATGATCTCTGCTAGCCTAGCCTTCTCTAGCTGTCACCATCCCTTTAAAACCCGAAAATTATGCGGAAACCTTCCTAAATGGCCTCTGCCAGCCCGCCCTACAAAAATATTAGATTTTTGGGCTGTTGTGAAAAATGTTTCAACGCTGAAATAAGGATGCGTGTCATCAAGTGCTTTTAATAAATTCTCCCGTTTTTGGAATTTTCAAAGAATCATCAAATGCTCTCTGCTAGCCTGCCCTGTCGCTTTGAATTCTTTGAAAGGTTTCTGCCTGCTTGCTTTTAAAAATTTAGTTTAGAAAAAAATGTTTTGATGTGAATTGGGGGAGGCCGGGTTTGAGAAGCTAATAATGTATCAGTGCTGTAAAAAATGCTAATAATGTAATAATAATGCTCGAGCCATTTGGAGTTTTTAAATATATTTATGCCCGATTTTATCTATATTATATATATATATATATATTTTTAGTTATTTGATATTTTATATTTAAATAGCTTTTTTGATTTTTAAATATATTTTTATTGATTTTTGATGTTTTTTTGATAAATTAAATGTTCCATCCCAAAAATGAGTGGCACATTTTGGAGGAGCGAGTAATATTCGTTGGATCGCATGGAGCTACTTTACCCGCCGCTGGAATTATTGCTGCAAAAAAAAATAAATAAAATAAAAGGAAATTAACCTAAGAAAAAAATGTTTCGATGCCCAAACCTGAGTGCGTATTCTGGAATTCGACTAATTCTTGCATAGAGGCTCTCGACTTACTTTGAAAAATTGACGATCGCAAAATATCCTCAAATCTCTCTGCTGGCATGCCCCGGAAAATTTATAACCGTTTTTTATAAATTTTAAGTTTTTTAGAATTTAATGTTTCGACGGCGAATTGGGCTAATCGTTCGACGTATCGCGGTATTGACCTAGCCATTCAGAATTTAGTCTTTTTTGAGCATTGGCTTTCCGCAAAGAATCGATGCTAGACGGGCTCTTATTAGCTGTCCCGCTCCCTTTAAAATATTAATTCCTCCAAAGGGTTCTGCTAGCTTGTTTTGCCTTTTAAAGATTTTTCACGTTTTTCAAAAAAAAAGTTTCGACGCCGATTCGGGAGGCTGGGTTTGAGCACCTAGTAATCGTTGAACAATTGGCTAACGACATTTCCTAGTTTTTAAATGTATTTACAACCTATTTTATCTATATTTTTATATCGTTTATTTATTTTATATTTAAATAACTTTGTATTTTTGAAATATATATATATTATTTATTTTTACATTTTTTAGAGAAATTGAATGTTCCATCCCAAAAATGAATGAAAAGCTTCGATCAGGGGAGTAATATCTGAGATCTGAGAATGTTTAGACAATTTTTGGTTAGGTAGTTAGTTTGATTTAAATTTAATAATTGATTTAATAAGCAAAAATTTTAAAACTGCTCAATTAACAAAAAAATTTGCTAAATGAAATGTTTCGACGGCGAATTGGGCTAATCGTTCGACGTATCGTGGAATTCATGAATCCATTCCGAATTTAGTCTTTTTTGAGAATTGACTTTCCGCAAAGAATCGACGCTAGACGGGCTCTCATTAGCTGTCTCGCTCCCTTTAAAATATTAATTCCTCCAAAGGTAAAAAAAATGTTTTGATCGGAATTCGGGAGGCGGGGCCTTTAATCCGGGTAATACCATTCGAATTTCATCTTCAATCGGATAATTTTCTAGCATTGATTTAAATATATACTTTCTTTAATTTTTATTCTTTTTAATCTATTTGTTTTTATCTATTTGTTTTTGAGAAATTAAATCTTTTATCTACTGTTTCCCGTGTTTTTTATGGTTTTGCACCTTTCGCAAATGGCCTCTGCTAGTCTGCCCCTTACCTCACAATGGCGTGCGGTAATTTCCAACCTTTTAAAATAAAATGTTTTGGTCGCGAATTGGGCTGTGCATTCCGGGAATTACGGTAATAAATGGGCGCTTCCATCTGGCGAAATTTTACGAATTTTGGGCCATGAATTGCCACAAGGAACCCTGCTAGCCGGTCCTTTCTTGGCTGTCACGCTCCCTTTAAACCTCCCAAATCCTCTCTGCTAGCTTGCTTTTATTTGTAATTAGATTTTCTGGTGTTTTTGAAGCGAGCTCAATCTCAAAAATTAAAAAAAATTAGTTTCACACCTGTCTCGGGCGGACGAATTTTGGGCGTTGATTAATCTCTTCGGGTTTTTCAGGTTTCTTCTGCTAGCTGGCCCTTTCCTGGCTGTTCCACTCCCTTTAAAACCGCCCAAATGCTCGCTGCCAGCTTGCTTTGATCCCTGAATATTTTTTAGACTTTTTTTGAAAAGAGCTCGATTTTTTAAATAAAAAAAAATGAAGTTTCATGCCTGGATTGGGCGTGCCGATTTTGGGAGTTGATTACTATGCAGTCGCGCCATTTATTAGTGTTTTGCAACTTTCTACACTTATCCGGAGATTGCCTCTGCTAGCCTGACCTTTCCTAGCTGTCACACTCCCTTTAAAACGTCCTCATTGCTCTCCGCTAGCTTGCCTCTTGCATTAGCGGGCATGGATTCAGCCCAAAAAAATGTTTCTTCAGAAGTCGTGTTACGGAATTTTTCGGGTTTTGTAATTGGCCGAGCTGTGCAAGCATTTACCCCTGATTTTTCCCATTAAAATCACCTTGAACCCGATTTACGAATGATCCTAAATGGTCTCTGCTTGCCTGCTTTCCGAGCGATTCCCTCTACCTTCAAAACGTCCGAAATGATCTCGGCTAGCCTGCCCTAACGTCACTATTTTGCCAAAAAATGTAGCATTCTAAACGTGAGTCGTGAGGTTTTTTAAAACTCGTAATCCGCAGACAAGACACCGATTTAACTCGAGTTTTCGGGCTTCGGAATTGGTCTCCCTCCCAAAGGATCTCGGCTAGTCTGCCTTTTGTTAAATGGAATTCGGAAAGTAAATGTTTCATGATGAAGCCGTTTTATGGAGTCTTCGGGTTGGCGTAATTGACCAAAGAAGAAAACTACGTAACATTTTCCCCCGATTTTTCTCTTTAAAACCACGCTGCGTCCGATTTTCGCATAATCCTCAATGGTCTCTGCTCGCCTGCCAGCGGAAATTTTCCTCTGAAATTAGCCCAATTTTTGCGGAAAATAAGTTTCGACTTTGAAGTGAGACGCGCAGTCTCGAATCCTGCCAATGCGCTTTCCTCTTCCGAATCGTACAATTTTTGCCTTTTTTAGCCGCGTTTCCTTTGGATGATCGAATTTCCGAAAATTAAATGCTCTCTGCTAGCCCCCTAGAATTCTTAGGTGCGAAGTTTAAAAAAATTGAGGTGGAATAAGAAATTGAGTTTCACTTCAGAATTGGGTGCCTGGGTTTTGGGATTGGATTAATGCATATACAACGCCTCGTGGACATGTTTTTTTGGTTTTCTGTACCTTCCGCAAATTGCCTCTGCTAGCCTGCCAGTTCCCTAACCGTTCCACTCCCTTTAAAATCTTAAAAATTCTCTCTGCTCGCTGACCTTTTAATTGGTATTTCGAAAAAATGTTTCGTCCCAAAAGTGAGTTTCCTCATTTTTGAATCCGAGTAATATTGCCCAGTGTTCTGTCGTTACCATCCTGATTTTTCAGAATTCCACAACCATCTCTGCCGTGTCACACCCCCTTTAAAACGACCAAAATGCTCTCTGCTAGCCTGCCCTAGAACTGGAGAAATGTTGAATATTTAATCGGAAGAATATGTTTCGTTTCTGGAGTGGGAGAGCGGGGAAAACAATCCAGGTAATTTCGTTATGTCGCATCTGTCCCATTTCACTAGCTGCTCAGGGTCCCTTTGAAAATATAAAAATTTCTAAATGGTCTCTGCTAGCCGGCCCTTAAAATTATTAGCGAGTTTGCCATTGAAAACCTCAACACGATTTAAATGAAGAAAATGAGTCTGATCTCCTCTCGCCGGGTTTTGCTATTTTATTAAAATAAAGTGGACCACTAGTTCCAGCGTTTCGCACCTTCCACAAATTTCCTCTGCTAGCCTGCCCTTTCGTTGCAGTCCCACTCCCTTTAAAACCCCCGAAATTCTCCCCCGCTGGCGGGCCTATTATTTTTTTGGAAAATGTTTCATTCCAAAAGTGCCTGGCCTGGTTTTGGAATCCGAGTAATTCACCCGGTTTTTGTGGCAATAATATGTTTCCCGAGTTTTTTTTCGGACTTCGGGATTATCACAGCGATGTCACACCCCCTTTAAAACGTCCCAAATGATCTTTGCTAGCTTGCCCCATCGGTGTGTTTTGCGAAAAAATGTTTCATTCCAAAAGGAGTTTCCTGGTTTGCGAATCCGAGTAATTACTCGCGTTGTCTGTCTTGATTATTTTCCCCGATTTTTTTGGGCTCCACAATCATCCCCGCTATGTCACAACCCCTTTAAATCGTCCCAAATGCTCTCTGCTAGCTTGCCATGAACCTGGCGGAATAAATAATATTTTTGAAAATTAATGTTTCTCTTGTGGGCTGGGAGGGCGAGGGAACAAATCCAGGTAATTTGCTGAATACCGTGAAGTTTCCCATTGCCTGGCCCGCTTTGAAAGATCTTGGCAATCCTAAAAAGTCTCAGCTAGCCAGCCCTGGAATTATTAGCGCGCTTGCAATTTTAGAAAAATTTTCAGATAAATTGAACTTTA
>JBBGBA010000256.1:0-187980 GCA_038088335.1 Mesorhabditis sp. LJ9110 | reverse complement strand
CCTTTTGGGGACTCAAAAAAACCCCCCTGGTTAGCAATTGGAAAACAATGTTTAGTTTTTTTTATTTTTTTTTTTTTATTGCAAACCCTTTCAATAATGCTTATCCGGGGAAGAAACTGAATTCAAGCCACAAGTTTTTAAAGGGCGGGAAAAAAGATAATGAAAAGAGGAAGGGGGTCGAGGGGTCAACCCGGGGAGGTCCGCCCCCAGTCCGCTGCGCAGCCAGACCCAAAAAGGCAGGGGAGGGGGGGGGCCCTCACAACCCTAGGCGCTTCCACCTATACAAGAACTTTCATTAGAAATAAAGCAATTTCATGGTGATAATAGCTAAAAAATGTTGTATAAAACCTTGCAAAAGGATAACAACGATTTTTAATTTTCTAATGTTTTGCGTCTATGCCCCCCAAAAACAGTGTCCCAAAAACCCGTTGGCTCAGCTTATTTTTCCCAACCCAGCTAAAATTTTTTGCATCGATGCGTACCCCAAAGCCCTTTGGTTTCAAATTTTTAGTTAAAAAACATTGCTAAAGAAAAACTGGTTTCTTCAAACGCGAGGGTTTTGGGGGTTTGGAGGGTCGATGGGCGCCGCGGCGGGTCCATCACCCCGACGCCGGCCCATTTTTCCCCCACCCCTTTTAAAAGGGGCCCACAAAATGAAAAAAAATTGAGTGACCCCCAAAAGGGGGCCCTGCAGGGGCCTCTGTACCCCGGCCGGAAGCTCGCAAACGAAATTCCCTTTGTCACCTCAAATCGTTCTCGGCTGTTTGGGGCCAAAATTTGGGGGGTTTTAAAAAGGGCTGAATGCCGAAATAGTTTTTCCCAAAGAAAAGGCAAAACAACTTTACAAAAAAACGAAAAGTTAGGCTCTAGTCCCCAGCGCCCCCCGGCAATTTTCAGAAAAAGAGCCCCTGGACTTTGGGCAGTTCGCCTTTAAAAAAAACCCGGGAAAAAACCTTCCGCAAATTGTCTGGGAGAGGGAATCAGCCCTTGCAGCTCATCAGGACAACGAGGCAACTTTTAGTGTTCCCGAACCCTGACGGAATAAAATATCCGGGTGAAATCCAGAGGAGGGCCCGGGGGTCTCAGCTGAACCCTCGGCCTCACTGATTGAATTATCGGGAGGAGGGGCCGAAATTCCGGAGACGCGAGACAAAGACGACTAGCCCAGGAACACACACGAAAAGTCGAGCTTTTTATGGGCGCCACGAGCTCGGCTGGAGGAGGCTCTAGTCCAAAACAGATATCCGGAACGAGGGCCCTGGGGTATCGGTGGGTTTTTTGGAAGGCCCTTTTTGGGAAGTGGTTTGGGTTTGATGGGGATGAGGTTGTACTGGGAGTGCAACGGAATAGTAAGAAGGGTATTTTTGATCAGCTGAAGTTGGGTAAAACCTGCACGTTCATCGTCAAGCCACGTCTTCGACATCCTCCAACGAAAGACGACAAAACCCCAAGGAAATTCGACAGGAAAACCCACAATAACCAGAGCAAAATTGGCACAACGATAATCTCGAAATATACCGATAACGGGAAATTTCGCAACCATAGACACGACAGTCAAAATCCCCGACATGCCAAGTATCGCTCTGAAAAATATGTCAAGAATGCGTCGAAATTTTACCTTGCTTATGGCCCTTGGCTGTCGCGGTGGGCGGCATTTTGCTGTCGGTACTTTGCCCGGAATTTGCCCTCTACCCCCGACAAATCTAAAAAAAATGCGTATTTGTCGTCGGTAGTTGGGTCAATCAGTTTCCGATTGGAAATGGTGTTTGTGGTGGGTCCTCCGCTCCTCAGTCGGCCCTCAAATTCAATAGGCCGTCGTCGGAATATAGTGCAATAAGACGTTCGGGTGAATGGCCCACCGCTTTCGGCGCTTCAGATTTGGAATGTTTGAAAAAATTGTCTTGCAAACCAGGGCTGCGCGAAAATTCGGGATTTTCGGCGTTTTTTACTTTTACGTGATCTACTATAATAATTTTCTTGAGGTGTCTGTGTGTGTGTGTGAAGCCGAATTCAACTCGAAGGGAAAGGAGCTAGAGCATAGGAAAACACTTGTAGTGGTTTCGTTATGGGATCCAGCCTATTTTTTGTAGAATTTTCCGTGTTCAATTTTGCTAAATAGCCCAATTTAAAAAAGTTATAGGATTTTAAGTTCATATCTGTGCCCGGAAGTCATTCTGTCCGATGCCCAACTTTTATTTTAATGGCAATCGATTTTAATGGCCTATCTTGTAGAGAATTTTTTTCTGATTCGATTGGTTTATTTCATTAGTGCGTACGACCTATCGACGATAACTTACGGGGCGTGAAATAGCAATTTTTCACCATTTCCATACAAAAAACGAGTCCCTACTAAGTATCGTCGATTTTTTCAATTTTCAACAATTTTGAGTTAAATAGTTCATTCGATAGAGAAAATTTTTCTGAATACCATGGCGATATTCGTTTTTGAGGAATCAGACGGGAAAGGCAAGATAAATGACTTTGAAGTTCGAAAATTTGGGAAAAATGGAACTTGAACGCTGTAACTTTTAAATTGGGCTATTAGCAAAAATAAAAGCGGATTCGAAATCAGCAAAAAATTCTGCACAAAATAAGCTGGGTCCCATAACGAAACGCCACCTTGACCTTAGGTGGTTCCCTTGTGAGGTCTCTTCGGATTCGGATAGAGCGTGGTCAGAAACCCCCAAACTGATAAAAAACTATGAAAAAATTTTTAGTTTAAATTATTAAATTCAACTTGAAAGTTTTTTAGTGAAAGGGAAGGAGGTTGTATGATTTTCGCACAGTGAGCCAGGTTGCGGTTTTGGGAGGGAGGAGCGCAGGATATTGAAGTCCGCAGCCTGGAACCTGGTATTTGATATTTGCTTGATAGAGTACAACACTTGAACCTGTGAAAATTTGCAAATTGAGAGAGAGAATGAGTGAGAGAGAGCGTGAGTGGGGTGAGAGAGACCAACTAACGCGACTCATCTAACCCCTGATACTGGAGGAACGCCCATTTACTGCCGGGCATCGAAAAGTTTTCTATGCTTTTATTCAGCTCCCACCCCTTCCACCTCAATCGATGCCGTGTCCTATGAATTTTCAATTGGCCGGCCACCAGTGACTGATCTGGAGCTGGGTGCCGGTGTCCCTTGAGACTCTGGGGGAATACGTAGCACGGGCTGGTGTTTCGACGGTCAGAGGTACAAAAAGGTTGGTGATTTCATAGACGTCCAAGAATATTCGACTTGTAGCTCAACTCAGGGCAAAATTTTTTGCAAAAAGAAGTAATTCAAGTCGAAAGACAATGGTTGCAAATTATGTAAAATCTTACAATGTTACTGCAAAAGTCAGGGTATCCACCATTAAAGATACGAACCAATATTATGATAATCGGTCATATCTATCCATCGAATACTTGACTGGATATAAAACAATCAAAATCGTATCAAAAATTTATCAAAATTAAGGAAAATTAGAATTTTTCAAAACTATTAAACAAAGCTCTCTTCGCTTATAAACCTATCATAAAATAATAGCATCAACCCAAAACAACCACTAAATAAATTCCCAGAAAACACGCCCACATCTCCGACAATCAAATCGTCCGTGCCAAATTTACCCAACAATTTCCAAAGGGTTTTTGGACCAATACGGAGACGTGTTTTCCCAAACCGTCATTCCCCTCCAAGGTAAATTTTCCTGGGCCTCACCTACCAGAATGAAGGGTTTTTGAGGGGGGGTTTGGGGAAGACCGAGAGGGAAATTTTTTGGTAAAACCCCTTCAGGGGGTTGAAAGCGGGGTTTTGCCAATTCTGGAAGTTGTTGGGAAGAACCAATTAATGGTGGGACCTTTTCGGGTCCGGACGAAATAAAAAGGATTCGCTAGTCGGGAAAGGCTTTCCCTCCGACTTGTCAGGGCAATAGAAATTTTAGCAGGTAAAAAGGGGGTGAAAGAATTAAATGGGTTTTGGTAAGAAGGGACCAAAACCCCAAATTTCCCCTAAACGGAAGGGGTTAGGGGGGCTTTTGAGACATTTATGTTTTTTAAAAACAAAAAGGAAACAATGGAAAGGATGGGAGGACAAAGAGAGAAGGGGAAGGGTGAGGAAAGAGGGGCAAAGAGGTAGGAAATGGGGAGAACAGAGAATGGGGAATTTAAAGAAAGAAGCCTTTTTCCGGATTTCCTGTTTAAAACCAATTAATAACATTTTAGCTGAGAAAGCAGCAAACATGTGGCACAAACGAAAGAATTCCATGCGCAGATGTCAACTTCTCTGGGAACCCTGACTTCTCTAAACTATCAAGTCCCAGCTAACCTCATTTGGCCCCGTGCCAGACAACTCTCATTTTCCGCCAATTTCGTCACCAGACAATCAACTGTCACGCCTTTGATGAATTGGGTATGAATGGACTCCGAAGATGGTCGTCGTTTCTGACGATTGTCGCCATCCAGCCTTATTTTTTATGATTATTTGAACCCGGGTTTCTTAAAATTTAGGACCAGGAATTTAGTGATCTTTTAGGTTTCGAAATGCCACATTGTTCTCTTGGTAAACTTGTTTTTGTTGAGTATAAATCTGACATGAAGAATTGGGTATTTTAAGAAGCTTTTGGGTGTTGTTGGGGAGGGAACAGAGTGATGGATGGGTTGACTTCCTGTAAAAATTGTTTATGCTCGGGTCAGAAGCTCAGGAGCTTTCCTTAAAAACTGAACAAAACCAGAATCGTTTACTTTTGTATTTTTGAATACAAATTTGGCCCTAGAAAACGGTATTTTTTAACTGGATTCGACCTCAGTACTGAATTTTAGTGACAAAGCCCTCTTCAAACCTCGTTTTTATCCGCTTAATTGAACCAATAGGTTAAATTGCATACCTATAACGCCCATAAAAATTGCATATAACTACCGTAATCCATCTCAACCACCTCAGGCCCAATTTCACCGCAGGCAATCCGTCGAAATGGGCCCAGCCTTATCGCGGGGCATTCCTCAAAAAGACGAATTGACAACCATAAGCCCCCTCCAGCCACGGCAAATTAAAATGCCCTCCCCATCTGAATGTGTTGGTTTGCGCCGTCCAGCCGTGCAGCATTTTTTTCAGCTTCTCCCCGGCCTTTTTCGGCTTCTGCATATATATATCCTTTGTGGCTTGGGGTCCCCCCAGTCGACCCGGGGATCTCATTTTTCAGCTCTGGCCTTCCACCACACACATACCAGCCAGCCCATATACCGCTTATTTTCTAGGGCTGGGCACTATGTTGAAAAGCCAGACAAGCATACACACGCAGCAGCAGCTAGCAGTTTGTCATAGTCTGAATCTTGGAATACTCTCATTATCCATTCCTCAAGGATATCTGTCATAAATAAAATACATCTTTCGGTCCGTAAGGTGCGAGTGAGTTTTTGGTATTTCTTATTTTTTTTGGAACGCCGCATGGTGTTGTTAAACGATTTTTTTTGTTAGATCATCGCCATCTAAAAAAATATGAAAAAAAATGTGCTTTGTACGAATAGATCCGCAACTTCCTTGAATTGATTTCGGATTTTTTAAAAGGATAATATTCAAACTATGGTTCGCAACGTGTTTTGAATGGTTTTTTATTTAACGAAATTCAGCTGCAGTATAAATTTTTTGATTCAACAGAAGCCTCGGAATTGACTTACAATTTGGCCCTCCACCTGTTTATCACCTACGTTCGGCAATTTCGGCTTTTAGACACCTGAAATATGTTCCTGATTTTTGCCCACCTCGCCTTTAGCCGCCATAAAATTTTGTCTGCAATTCCTCGGAACAAAAAACAAACTGCTCGTTGGAGCAAGACGAGCGTCCCCTTCCTTCGGGCTGCTCGTTGGCCCACCCCGAACCAACGGAGAAAGCCATCCCTTTTCGAATTCCAGTTGAGCTAATTTTCCGCATGGCGTCTCGTCCAGAATGCGGGGGTATGGCCCTTCCGGGGCTCCGTTTTTAGTCAGCTATCGTATGCGTAATTTTTGGTTATGTAGAAATTTGCAGTTAGAACAGGACTGAAATTTTCGAATTAAATTTAACCGTTTCTTTGTAAAATTTTTTTGTTGCAAAAGTGCAATTCGTTTCCCTCGTTCTCTAGAAGATGTTTTCCCCGCAGCATGACATGTAGGGAGGGCAAGAAAGGGGGATTCCGAGGGGTCGGTATTTTCCATTCCTTCCTCTCCTCCTCCCTACGTCCCTTGCCCCCCCGGAAATTCGTGCTGAAAAGGGCGCATTTGAATCGAGGGGGTCGGCCGTCAGTTTCAGAATTCCCTTCTGGGGCCGCCGGACGTCGAGACGCAGTCGTTTTTTAATTGGGCACCCCAGAATCGCGGGAATGAAGTTTTAGTGGGGATTCTAGTTTGTACATAGCTTTTTTGAATCCTTTGAATCTGAATATTTCTAATTCTTTCTGGCAAATTTTAACTTGCAAATAGCTTTGCGAATTTTAGCCACCGTCTGAAAATCGATTAAACTAATTTTTATTCCTGGATCAATTTTTTTATTCATTAAGCTCAAAAAACATCCATTTTTGCTACCTTCTCATCGGAATTTCCCACAAATCCAGCCCTTTTCCTCAACCAAATCCCCCATTTCCTGGGCCGGATGTGGCCGATCGTAATATTGGCCCCAGGGTGGTCAATATGAAAATCTGTTTACCACCCCCAAATCTGTAGGCCTATTTTTTAGCCACTTCCCAGGAATCTTCTTTCTTTGCACGCTGAATAGCCACGGAAATCGTGGGCGAACTCATTGTCCGTTCCAGCTCATTCAGCCATTGTATCGACTGGTATTAATGGAAATGCTACAGAGTTATTTTGTCTTTTTGTAGGATTAATTCTTGGTTCAATACACATTCAAAAAATTGTGCATTTTTAGTGGCGTGTCAATGGCTCTGCTGTGATACGACTTTATCTCAAGAACAGTATTCCTTTTCTCTGCTGTGATACGACTTTATCTAATGCACAGTATTCCTTTTCTTTCCAAATCACACTTTTCTATTCTTGTAACATTGCATACCGAAATAGCCTTGTCCTCGCTTTGTTTGTAGCATCACGAGTTTTTCTGCGCTTCCTGAATACCAAAGACCCCCCTGGTTTTCTTGACTCTCTAGTCCATGCCTCCAAATTTAGAAGAAGTCGGCACATGGCGGCGGACGTTGGAGAAGAAGCCGAACCGAGACCAGCCGATCCACCCCACCACCCAACACCACCCTCAATGCATAAACATCGACGATTGGGCGAAGAGGGGTTCGTTTTTTGCGGTTATAGAAATCAAATTTACATTTTTTTTTCTCTGGGTCGGTTAATGTGAATTTTAGTCGGTGCATGTTGGCTCTAAAAACATAACGCAATCTGTAAATTCAAGTTTCCAAATTCGAAATTTAGCGTCTGTGATTTTTAAGGATTAAGCTAGGCCAACTAAGTCTAGCCACTTCTTGTGCTTCGTCCAGTCATTACTATACGTTTTACCGCTCCCTCCCTCTCGACTAGGCCAATTTTCCTCTCCTACATTTTCGCCCGGGGCGCATTTGCGTAAATTGAATATGACGCGGCACCCCTGAATTCGCCTTTGTTCCGTTCTAAATCCATTACTTTTCGAGTTCCCGATCCAAAAAAGTTAGGATTTTATATTATAATCACTACAACATCAGGCCATATTTCCATGAGATTATACGAATCTTTAGCTTACCCGCGATAACAAACTAAATTCGCAGCAGTTTAAGGGTTTTAAAAGAGCTTTGAATTTCTCAGGTCAATAAGCTGGGGTTCACCTCGAAAACCCTTACTTTTTAATTTAGCGCCTTCAGGATTTTTACGGTTGAAAAGGCAAGAGCACCTTGGCCCCCGGCCGTGCATTTCCGGTTTTATTTATGGGAATTGGGCACGAGACGGCCCACAGGTGCTCTTGGGGCACATTTATAGCTGGGGGCATTCCATGTTTTTGTAGCCACATGTAGCGCAGGCTTCCTATCAGACGCATTTTTCAGTTATTTATCTTTGTTTGTAAAATGTATAGTTACGACTACCGTATTCTACAGAATTTACAGTAATATAGGCGGAAATGCCATTTTTTCATCAGATTATGCTAACTACGGTAATTTAGTAAAATAAAATTTGGTCAATATTTATTAAACATCGAAACAAGAATTTTTGGCATTAAATGTATGGTTGAACTATGGAATCTCTGGTCCTTGTATGCGGCGGCCGATTTATCGTATTTTTCACCGTAGTAGAAAACAATAAGAAACCAAAAATTCACTTTCCGGATCCAAAAATAGCCAATTTTTCTCGTTTTTGCTCTGAAACCAAAAAATTGCTCATCGCCTCGTGCCCGTTCCACCACATATAAAATACTATGTTTGGACTTCCGGTCCAACCGCATGACACCCCTTTTTGGCTCAACACTCGAGTCTAAATTTAAAACCCTCTGTTCTCGCTCTGCGAGACCCGAGGGCCCGGATCGTAGCTAATTCCGTTTGACTGCCCATTTCCCTCATAACATCTACACACCACTACCCTCCCCATTCTCCCCTTCCCTTGGCCCCTTCTGAATATATTCCGTCTTGCCGGACCGGATCGATCCCGGCCATGTACTCCTTCTTCAGTCGTGTCTAGTAAGTTTTATGCACTTTTTGATGGGGCTGAGTGAGTTTGATGGAGTCGCTACGGAGCCAGAAGCTCGCGAATCCACACTTTTGCCGCATTTCTACGGTACTTATGGTTGCAATCCAGATATTTCTGGCAGATTTCAATTTCCGGTGCCTCCTGCTGTGTTCCTTTGAGTCTGGCAAACCGGTTATAGTTGCCCAGATAAACACCTAGACTATGTCGAAAACCTTCCGTCTAACTAAATTAAGCCTTGGAAACTACCTTCGACTATAAATCCCTAAAACATACGTATTGCGTTTTTTCTATAAATTTTAAGCTTATTCATCTAAGAAAGTTGACGATTTTCAGCAAAATCTCATTTCCGGTGTCCTCTGGTCCGGAGCATCCTTTTATACCTCATAAATCAATCATGTTTGTCGCGATAAACACCCAAATTTTAGCACTTATGCGGGTTTGCGAGCATTCTCACCATCAATTTCACATTCGTCGATGCCCGTTCCCCCCGTCGAAAATTCCCATGCGCTGGTATACAAACGCCTACCCATCTCGGCAGCATCATCCCCCATTCCAAACATCGATATCATTACCGAATCTCCAGCCCCTTTTCTTCAAGCTGTTCCCCCCCTTTCAGCCTTGTTCTCACGAGACCCCTTTATGCATGCCAATCCATCCACGCAAACACATTTCGTGTGTTGCGAGTATTGGGCCGGAATTTACGGGTTTTAAGCGCCATATCCTGATCTCGGGTCTTTTATCTAAACTCGATTCAAAAAGGGGTGCTAATTTACTGACAGAAATCGGTTATTTCTGGCCCATTTAAAGGGCGTCTTTCGGATTAGTGTTGTCATTCCACGGTCGGCTTTGGCCACAAGTCATGGACAGGTGACCCTCCGGAATCGGATTTGTTTACGTCATTCACATTGGCTGTTGTTGAGCAAATTGCCGCATTTTATGGGGGGTCGTTATTTGGCATTCTTGAGTTACTTTCATCCTTGAAAACGATTTCCCTTCAGGGTATCGGACCGCGTTTCCACGCTAAAAAAAATTGAATTCAGCACGACTTAGAGTGCTATTTTAAATTATGAGTTCAATTTCTTTATTTCCTTGGCCACAAAAAATAAAATGTGTTGCTTGTATTTGGTGTACTTTTAAGACTTGGGTATCTTAAAAAATCGACCCCTTGGCCGAATTCCAACGACGTTTTTGCCCATATGCATAGCCCCGCATCCGCGCCCTCACCTCATCTTTTCGGCGACGACCCCCATTTCAATTGGGTATCCTTCTGTCTGTCGGTCTCACTATCTGTCCCTCCAGCTGTCCGTATCTTCTCATCCACGTCGCCCTTCTATTTCATACGTCTTCTCCATGTCTTCACAAACACCCTCCGCTCCCCCCCCCCCCCCCGAAAACAACTCCTGCAGCCCCGTGCTTAACCCGAAAGGAATGATTAGTTTTTCTCGCGGGACCCAGCAATTGCACCCCTTCTCACCCACCCATCAACTACTCAAAACCCTATTTCCGACCCGCTAATCCGGGGGCTTTTCTCGGGGGGGGACCGGCAATGGCAACTCAATGCCGACAACAACAATTTTTGACCTGGTCTTGATGGGCTTATTGGGTTTCCAAGGCATCTTTAACCGCTTAAAACTTTAATTTAAAACAGCTTAATTTATTCGAAATTTTTTAAGCTTTATCACATTATTAAAGCATCTTCCAATTAGCACAGATTTTTGCCGGCCTTGGCACTTTTTTCAACGTATTCCCCGATGAATAGGTTTTATTTTTGGAGCTGCTACGTCACGCGCCGTAGCGACAGCTTTACGACGAGATAGTCCGTAAGACACGGATGTTACGCGGATTTGCATGGGCCAATTGAAAGGGGCTGTTGGCGGAATTATTCATGGATGGGGTGTCTATAGGAGCATCGGGTCCTAAATCGGCTTCTCGCTATCGCAGCGTACCGCTGCTATTGTTTATCTAAAACTTGAAATAGTTAATACCCCTGAAAGCTTTATTTATGCATTTTCCAAAGCATCGAAAGGGCAACTATTGCGGGGGTTTGCAGCATTTTTTAAATATAAAATTTTTGCTAGCTTGAAAGATTGTATTTCTGTCAGTCCTGAAATATTCTAGCGTCAAATATTAAAATTTTTTGTCTTTTCTGAAGTTCAACAAATTTTTGCAAGATTATGGTAAGCCACTACTACCAATCCCGGTTCCTCTTATTTTTCCAATCTGGGAGCAGCTTACACCCAAGACATGGCGACAAATTTTTGTCGCCAGCCTTCTTTTTCCTGGTGCTCCTTATGCGGCTGGAATAGGCGGGGCCCTTCTCCTACGGCTGTCCCCCGCGGCCTTAATTTCCTCGAGCCACCCGTCGAGACACACCTTCTTCTCCCCATTAGCTTCTACTTCTCCCCTTCCACTTCTTCATCTGCTTCTCCTCTCGCTAAGACGGGGTGCCGCTCACTAACCGGCTGATTGTACGAAGCGATACCACCTGCCACTACCGCCGGGGGTAAGGGGCCGATTATTTCCTCAGTATTCAAGGGCTATTACCGGATTATAGTCGATGCTTGACGCTAAAGACCATGCGGCGGGAGATCCGTGAGTTATAAGGGACTTCACATTCAATGGGGAGGCCTCGAGCCTGTTCCTAGTTTTTCCATTAAATACATCTTACAATAATTTTTGGCCATATTCTCGATTTCTGGTCGGTCGGTCGGTCCCCAAAAAACTTGTCGAAAATAGGAAAAACGGGTGGCTGTCGAAATGCTGGACGATTCTTGCGTTGTCAGTAGGAAACAGTCGGCCTCGGACCTGCAGAGTCGGCTGAAGACGCGGAAACTGCTCGGTGTTGGGGAGCTGTGTCGGGATAATGGCGAGATCTACAGAAGCAAGGTGAGGCGGAAATACCTTCCATTAGTGCATAGTTTAGCAAATTTCAATTCGATACCCCTAAAATTTTTCGGCGTCGTTATACAGCTCCTAACACCCCGAAGGGTGATGCATTTACGTTCGATTGTATGCATTTTGGATGCGGGTGCTAGACGTTGGGTATATATTAGGTTGGAACTAAAGTTCGCGCAATATTTTTCTTTCTTTTTAATTTTCGGACCGGAAAACGGGCAAGAACCAAAATGTGTTTTAGATGAACGGTATGCAAAAATTCTCTATTCGATTTTGTGGGACGGAATCGCGTTGCTTCCCTATTAGAATTTTTTAAAGCTAGATTTAAACGAAAATGAAAAATCGCTTCGGCCCGCCTTTACAAAACAAAATTGGCTTCCTTTTTAGGCTAATTCGGCGCAGCTGATAGATATAACTTATTATGATAGTGATGATCAGTTTCTATGGTGACTTTTATGGCGGTTCGAAAGATGTCCGGTCAAAGATTTGAAGCCACTCGAGAGAAACGCAAAAATCTTCAAAACTACTGGGGCTAAAACCTGTAATTTTGGTCCCAATACGCATGAACCCAATAAGCAAAGAGGGAACATCGGAATCTGGCCACTAAATTTTCAAAAAAATTTCAATGTGATTGCGCGAACTTATGCTCGCCCACGCATCGGCTACAAATTGGATTATGGCATTCAACCACCCGAAGGTTTGCCCAGCCGAACAAGAAGCTAGAAAAATGCCGCAATTTAGAGGCCCTGCTGCAAATCCGGCTCTACGGGGCTGCAATCCTATCCTTTGGGCTGCTATTCCGTTCCATCCTCCTCCAACGGGAAAATCGGTCTGAAATCTCGACGTTGCTGCTGTCTGTGGCGTTTCTTAATTTTTTACAGTTAATGGGTGAGTGGCGTCTCATTTTAGCAATTTTAAAACTTGTGTGGCCGCATCTAAACAATCTTTCCGACCTTAGCTTCAAAATGCATCTATTTATGACAATTTGTGAATAGTTTAACATTCGGAAGGGCTTTTGATCTTCTAAAAATCCTGAACTTTTATAAAAAAATATTTAATAAACGTTCCACTTTCAGCAACTCTATTCGCCGCCGGCTGCTTCTACCATAAGCTGCTACGGGTGGTGGCGTTGGCTGGGAATCTGACATATCATCATTTTTTAGACGGGCAAGGTGGGTAAAGTTTATATCTTAAATAAGGTTTATACTCGCTATTATTTTTAGCGATTTAAATCTTTAATTAAATTCAGAAAAATAATGACAAAGCTTTTGCCGTAATTTTTTAAGAACGAGCCGGATTTAAACGGAATTTTGTGTATTGAAAACGTCGAAAAAGATCGTAAAATTCTGTGCTAAAAGTGATAAGGTCTAAATGTGAGTCAAAACTACCATCTAATACTTCCTTTTAGGGGGTATATTCCGCAAAGCTCTGCGCTATATTGAGGAATATTGCCTCCCTCTGTGCACATCACCAACCGATGAGAAGAAGGAGGAAAATAAGGACAAAAATGCATAATTCTGAAAACCCCGCATTTTCTGAAATTTTTTTGGCCCCATAGCTGTACAAACTACAATTTTTGATCTTATAACTTCTAACGCAAACTGCATTGTGAATGAAATGAAACTTTCTTTATTAATAATTCTATGCATAAAATTCGGGATATATGCAACAAAAATACTTTAAAAAACAACAGAAACAAACATTATGCGGGTTTTTTAAAGAAGTGAGCGTTTGGTCAAAGGTCGAAAAATGGCTTTTATTAAAAGGCAATGTTGAAAATAAGAAAAGACACAACGAAGCGCACCTGCGTTTTGACCCAAAATACATATGGTAAGTTAATAAAGGAAACCATTCGCAAAGTGCTACCATTAATGCGCAAATCTCGAAAATCGATTGGGCAATGTTGAAAATCAGCATAGTAGAAAACTTCGTAATCACAGAATCATGAACGTTGACGACAAAGGCAGAGTATCACCAGGGTGTTGTTTTTGGGTAAATTCTTGGGGGTTTAAGAGTTTTTAAATTTGGACCTTTTGTTAATTATCGCGGTGGGTGGCGTTTCCGGAATGGGGGATCTTGGGTTTTGTCCAGAATTGGTCTTGGATGGAAAATCCGTCGATTGTTGTGCCGAGGGTACGCGTTGGAACCTGGGAGAAGCTCTTGGCGCCGGAATCGTATCTGAAAAATAGGATTTGTAAATTTTGCTCTCTCTCTCCTCTTTCTCTCTCTGATTTTCTCTCTCTCTCTCTCTCTCTCTCTCTCTCTCTCTCTCTTTCTGTGACTCGCTGTCAAGAAATCTCTGGTAGCTTGCCCAGTGGATATACAACACAGTCCCGCAGAGAATTTTCAGGATATTGCACCTGTAAAAACAGCTTTTTGAACCCACTTGAACATCAGCTTCATCATGCTGGTGTTGCACACCTTCGGCCCGGTTCCGGTAATCTTGTGAACGGTGTTTGCCACCTGATCCCAGGAGTACAACCCTCGAAATTGGCATTTCTGATCGCGGAATAGGAAGAGGAAGTGTTTGGAATCGGATTTGCCCATCTCACCGAGCACCTAAAAAGTTATATAAATCTATCTTAATTCTAAATTATTTAGAAACTGGCACTAGTGCTTGAAAAACAGGTAACATACCTTATTCCGGTCATTATCGCATACGGCTCCCGGAAAAACGCTGTATTGCAGTGCATTCGTGACGAGTGATCGATTCGACTTTGGTGAAGCCTTGGCGAATAGTTTCAACGCTAAATGACGTAGGTATAAAAAATTAACCCATTCTCTTACTTGGCTCAGCAGTCGACGGTACAAAAATCCTTCCCTCCCCATCGACATTACTCTTCCCGCGTACCATCCTCGGATTTGCCCGCCCAGCATCCATCGATTCGGACATCTGGAAAAAATCGGATTTCGAATATTACCTTATTGTTGGAAGTACCATACGGTGTGTGTTCAAAGAAAAATTTAAAACTGTCTACTAAAAGGGTAAAAGACGCTTCTTTTTACCTCTTCTATTGGCTCGGGTACTTGGATTTTCTAAAAACGACGATAATTGAGTGATTCCTTTTCAAAATCGTAAAGACAATTCCAAAAAAAAATTAAAAAGGATGCGAATTAGGTGTTTCTACAAAATTCTAACACGGTAAACTAGTGCTACCTCGATTCTTGGCGAGGCTTTTCGAATCTCCTAAAATGTTAATAAAGTAAAAGTGACCGAAATTATGGTTGCATGATGCACAAACCTGGCTTTTCGTCCGGATGAAAGGTGGTTGAGAATGGCCACGGGCTGAAGCAGGACGAGCAGATTGTGATCCATCAGAGCCGAGCTCTTTTTCCAATTTTCGTCTTTTGTAGTCGTCCAAAAGACGTTGACGATGCAGCTCCTTCTCCATTTTTCTTTGCTCGGCCATTTCACGTTTGCTTCCTCTTGCGCTCGCTTCTGAAACCGCATTTTTTTAAGAAGCACGCTCGGTGATTCTTTACTAATAATAATGATATGAGCCACCAATAAAGCCGAAACACAACATACCTCAGCAAACTTGTTCTCCAGCTTCTCCACCTGCTGTGGAATCTGCTCCCGGCGTTGCATAGTTTTTGCCAGCAACGCCTCCTTTCTGGCAGCCCGTCGCTCTTCCGCCTAAAAATATGCGATGAAGCCGAAACACCGACAAAAACGTACAATTTTATCAAAATCAGCCGCCGCCTGATCGTCGCTGACGACGAATCCCTGGCTGGGTGGGGCAAGGATTCCAGGGTCTCGGGGTGGGGATGGTTGAGGCTGGGATTGGGCACGTACTGACACTAAAAGACACTTATTGAGCTTAACGTTAGGATTTATAGTGGCCGATAGTTTCCATAGCGTTTGTTTTTCTTAAAATACTTGGTAAAATCTACTTCTATGCCAGTTCTTACCGAAGGAGCCGTGTCCAACAACGTCGGCGGCATGCTCTTCTGATGCCCTTGGTGGTTGCCATCCGAAGATCTGAAAAGTTGTATAATTATCAGATTTTAGGATAAAAATCAAGGCCTTTAATTCAAAGCCACACCCACATTCTCCTATTAACAATCTTGTGCCCAGCCTCGGCCATCGTCGTCGCCGGTCCATCATCCTGGACATACGGCACCAAATCCGGGTCGTTGACGAGGTCCTGCTCCCTCTTGATAAACGTCTGATTCTCCCAGGTCTTCCTCTGGGGTCTGTTCGTCGATTTATAGGTCATTCCCCAGTTTGTCAGGTTTCGGTTGAGCTCGAGTTGGGGGTCGACGCGAGATTGTGGGGCCTGAAAAGGTCATAAACTTTCGTACGCTCAAAATGTCTCACGGCATTAGTATGCAATCGGAATGTGGATGTTCCATCGTCTACTTGTTGGTCTGGATATTGTAGTTGCTGTCCATATGATCCATCGATTGTCCCATCCATAGGCCTGAGCCATCATTGGTGTTTGTTGTTGGTTAAGGAGGGAGAAGGATTGGCCGACGCTGGCGTGAGCGGATTGATGCATCTGTAAGGAAGGATTTATGGTTTTTTAGGTATACTTATGCGCTTCTATACATTCTATTCCGTTTAAGATCTTATATACCTTTCAATCATCATCTACTTTTCTACGTTTCGAAATTACACAAGTCGAAAGCTCACTAACCATATTTGGCATCTGTTGTTGCGCGTACGTTGGTTGCCCATACATATCGTACTGCATTGGCTGTTGTTGCATCCCGTACTGATCGTACTGTGGCGGAAGCTGACCGGCAGCCGCGTAATTTAACATGCCGTTGCTCAACGAGGGGCGCATCATCTGAAATTTTGGAATTCGACTTACTTTAGGATCATGACACCTCGCCTAAGGTATAGTTTTTATTACCTACCGGATTTGGTGATTGGTACTGCTGTTGTTGTTGCTGTTGTTGCATCATATACGGTGACGATTGAGGTGTAAAGGGTTGTTGCCCGTACTGTGCCGTGCCTTGAGCACCGTGAGGTAGTGTCCCGAATTGTCGAGGTGTGGCTGGGTTGTTCACTTCTAAAGGTACCGATTCAATAGGTTTCTAAAAATCTGGTGCTTACCTTGATAAATCGAAGGCTGTGAAATAGCTCTCGACATCCGCTCCATTTCACTGTTCATCTAAAAAATCGGAAAATTGATATAAAGCTCTAAATACCTGCATCTCCAAGACTTTTTGCTGTAGCTCCATAACCTGTTGCTCCAGCGCTTTCTCTCGCACATTTTCATCCACATTTTCGGTCTAAAAACAGCTACATTTTAAATTTTATTTTTACCTCGTGCCGTTGCATCAACGCGAAAAATGCCTGCTTGCCTTTTTCAGTACGATCCACTTCCGATTGCGCCCTGAAACCTGGATATAATTTACAAAAGACGGATATCGAGCTATGTTTTCTGCCAGCTCGTCAGAATCGATGATGAATACAATCCATAAGAAAGGAGGTACTGGACTGACAAATGCTTTTGCTTCTTCTTCTCGTGCTCACGGCGCTTTTCCTCGAGGGCCATACGAATCGACGCGACGGGTAGGGAGTCGCTTCTCGAGTAGTTTAGGTTGCCGTTGGACCCGGATTCAGCCTAGAAATGAGGATTAGCAGAGGTAGTGGAAGTTTCTTTGATAAGGGGACCCAGCAAAGTTTGTTAGAGAATACCAACAACGCGTTTTTTTTAACCAACCTGTTGGATCTTTGAGAAATTCGTAGTATTCTGGCCCCAATTGTTCGGAGGTGCCTTGGTGGGAGAGCCAAAGTTATTCCGGCCTGTCATCAAAGAATCGGCGCTCATCATCGACATCGAACGGCTTGGGCCCTGGAAGAAAAGGATGTTGGTCGTCTTGAAGGTGTGGTCACGTAAGTTGCGTATTGAATTTTACAAAAAATAAAGTCAACAAGCTGCTGAACGTTTTCACAAGCCAGAAGTAGCCATGAGGCCGTGCCCTCATAAAGCAGCTAATGGCTTTTTGGGCCATCCTATGGATCCTGCAGAGCTTTTTTCAGATTTTGCAACTTTCCAGCTGTTCAAAGCTATAGATTCCGGTCTTGTAAGTACCGCTAAAGCCCTATAAAGCTTTACCAACCTGTCCAACTTGGGGGTACTGCACCCTGGGTGGATGCGAGGGTCGCTGCGCTGAATTTTCGGCACGCAGGTTCGGAATCCCCTGGATCGGGACGAATCTTCGCGGTGAGGTAACTTCTGGTGGCATTTGAGGGGTAGAAGCTGAAACGCAATACTAGAACTTGTTCTACTGCTTTGATAGGATTTAACACAAATTCTCCCGGGTATCCCCAAAAATTCAAAACCTCTATGATCATAAATCGATTTACGGCATCTACAGGCTGCAAAGAATCTTTTATAACATTAAAATTCTATTTATATTAAATATATGCTTAATATTGAGTACTTATTTGAATAGGTCGCAAAAAACATATTATTCTATTAAATCCAAGCGCCCCACCTATCCTGGACGGTTCGAAAAAGTCGAACATGTCCGCCAGAAAAGCGTTGACGTTTGTTTGCAAGGACTCATGGAGGTAAAGCACGTCTTCAATTTCAAAATGAAAAATGTTGTACGGCATCGCGTTCGAGGCGCAGAATTGCCTAAATTTCTCTAATTCTTAAGGAAAAATTGCTTACTTCAGCTTCAACCAATTGTATTGGCAGTCAGCGATCGAATTCGGGTCGTTGAAGCAAATACCTAAAGAATGAAAAGGTAATGTTCGCTAAGTCGATGAGAGATTTAGGCGTTACAGGCCCTTGAAAAAAGTGAGACCAACTTGATAGGTCCATCTGTTCGGGCCGATAAAAATGAGCAAGAGCGCAAACACAGCATCCATCGCATAAATCCTCATACAAATCCTCCATCTCCGGGATTAGGCCCTCATCACCTTCATCGGACGCTAAAAGGTGGGTCTATTCGGTATTCACTAGATTTTCATACTTCTCAACCTTGTTCCGGTTCTTTCGACATCGTCTCGGACAAGGAGGCAAATTTTGTTGATCCAAAATAGGAGCGAATCCACAGCGTCCATGGGTTGTTCGCGTTCATCAACGGAGGTGTATTCACTAAAAAAATTAGCATATTAACCTGATCTGGTTTTTGATATGTTATAGCTACTAGATCGCCTTTATAAAAATCAGAATTTTTTCACTTACCTCACAGCATGCACAGCTCGATCTATCGTAACGACACTTCGGAGATGATACGTCATTAGTGCGTCCATCATGGCAACGTGGGCAGTCTGAAAGTGATTTTTTACTTTAATACCTTTACAGAGTCGTGTTTTACATTAAACATAGTTCCCTTTCAGTAACATCTCCTCCTCACATACCTCGTAAAATGGATTAGCCGAAAAGAGCCTCTGCTCCGAGACAAGCATACAATTCCCGTCCACCAGCTTCTCCAACGCTTCTACCTCGTTATACTGAAGGGCCCTCAGGACGCCGGCGTGGGATTGCTAGAGTTGTTTTTAGCTTTGAAGTGGCTTTTTGTCTCGTTTTTTTTATACCTTAAACGCAAAAGTCGAAAACGTACCGTCACCAAGCTATGATCCTTAAAAATTTTCACAGCTGCCTGGCTATACAGAGATCCGTTGGTAAGGGCGGTCAGCACGGCGGTGTCGATGTGGAGGTGGCCCTGAAATGGAATTGGCTTATGATTTTTGTAGTTTGTAGCCCTTACCTCATCGTCCCTAACTACAGCCGATTTCAGCTTGTCCGGGATGTCATTTTCGTAGACTCGTGAGATCAGCCAGCGAACCGATGCTGCGAATTTTCCCTAAAAAGGTGTCTTAATTCAAGCGTTTTCGATTGTAGAAAATTCTCATAAAAATTTCTGGACTTCCGGCCGTCATTCGTTATGATTTTTCTTGTACATTTGCATGATAACCGGTCGAATCTTTCGAAAATTGTCTTTTTAAAGGGGTTTTTATCTCAATAAAGCATGCTTTTTCTTCAAAAACCTTCTAAAATGGCTTGGTCATTTTTCTATACGTAGATTTTCCATATTTTTCGTTATTATTCCCATCCCCGACCTACTTACAGCTTTCTCGGCAGTAATCCAAATTCGGCGGATTTGTATGACCGGTCTAGGGATTGGCCGCGTGAGTAATAAAGCCAGGGTTTCCAGAAAAATTGAGCAATAATGAAAGGGCAAGTGTGGCTGCTCCCCTTGTCAATGACCACCTTTTCGAACCTATGAAATTCGATGCCCCAGCTCCATTTTTTTCACATTTTCGCGTTGCCCCCCGAAAAGTCAATATCTTGCTTGGGGCTTGGTAGCTTTTGGCTTTGTATGGGGCTGTGTGTGAGTGAGGTCCCCCGTTCCTCATCCACAATGCAGCGGGGAATGAAAGTGGGAATGTGCCCTAGGGGCGTGGAGATAGAGAAAGAAAGAGAGTGAGAGAGAGAGAGAGAGAGAGAGAAAGTTGAGGGAAAGAAAGGTCTTTGTTCTTCCCTTTAGCGGACCTTTAGAAGTCGCGGTCTTTCGGCTGGCGGGCCACACGCGATGTGTCAATTCCGGTGGTGGAAGGGGGCAACAAGTGGTTGGAGGGAGAAGCCACGATGGCACTGGAAAGTGCTAACGAGGAAAAAAACAAATAAAAAATAGAAAACGGACGTAAATCTAGACATTTATGGCCTTTGGCCGGCTGATTGAAATAGCTTAGGTGTTTTTAGGTATCGGAAACTTAACATTGCCTCTCCGGACACCAAACCGCCTTTTTTACAGGGTTTTTCGATGATTTCCGAGCTTAGCATCACCATATTCCCCCAATAATAAAAACCCCAACATCCCATAATTGTCTTATTGTTGTTGACCTCCCCTTCCGGATACTTGGCCATCCCCCAAGGGCATTAAGCCTCCGCCAGATGGCCTCCATCTACCACCAAACACCGATCCCCACCCCACCCCAGCCGAATCGAGTGAGAAAATGCATTAGTCAGGGCTCAATGCCCGAGAGGAATCCTTTATAAAAGTACCAACATATGGCCAGTGGTAATGGGCACCTCACGATTTTTCAGATAGATTTTTTAGATATTTTTGATTAGATTTTGACGTTTTCACCCACCTCGGCCGCATTGTACTCGTTGACGCCGGTCAATTCAGGCAAAACTCCGTTTTCCATGGTTTAAAATATTTTCCGGTTTTCCGTATTCACGATGGCATCCGGCTAAAAGAGCGATTTTGTGCCGTCAAGAAATTTCATGGAAATCCAAAGGAATGATGTACGAAGTTGAAAAATTCAGAAAACCGCTTCTAAAAAGAATAAATAAACCAAAATAATAAAACAATACTATAAAATATACAAAACTAAACAGTGCTAGAGGAAACACGCAAATTTCGCTATTCACGACCTGCCTTGTCCGGCAAAGACGATAGGGAAATTTGGCGGAGGATCGGCGCGGCAAAACGGCATAATGCAGCCGGTGATGCGTAATGGGCGGAGGTGGAAAGTCTTTTCGCTAGCGTAGGAAATGGTTTGTATCGAATTTATACTGGCAAAACACGTATCGGGAGAAATTAAGAGCTTTCGTGCCAAAAAAATGTTACTTCCGGTCAAAAATACACAAAAAATAGTATAGCAACTAAAAATCTAGGCTAAAAACTTGTGTAAAAATATAAGAAAGAGCACAAACAAACGACATTCTAGTAGATGATATCTTACTTGCTGAGAAAATATAAAAATATAGAGAATCTAGATAAATATAAAAATTCCAAACAATCGAAACCCTAAAAAAATGGCAGCCAAACCCCCCATTGGGCGGTCAAATTACGGGGGACAATTTGCCGGGCAATGCGGACACCCGGCTTGCCAACCCGCCGGCAGATTGTGGTCAAGCCCGCAGGCGAGGGATCGGAGATTTTGAGGACAGACAACGGAGGATCCGATTCCCCCTTTCTCTCCCCTTCCATAGGCTAAAAGACCGCCTCGCAACTGGGGGTGCGTCGCGTGCACGTGTCCATCCCTTTGCAGAGGCTGTAGAGGGAGGGGGGAGAGTAGGGGCTATGCACGACGTCCACTCACTCAACCCTTCCTCCCTCTCCTTCCAACCATCACCATCTAACGTCTCCCAAATTCTGGGGTCGCCCTTCTTTCTGTGGGAGGGCATCTGGTGGAGCAAGAAAAAGGAGAAAAAAGCGAGAAAAGAAGAAATTATAGGAAATTCAAAATGCTTAGATTAAGCCACTTTATGCCATTGAAAACATAGTATAAAGTAACATATTTCTTATCAAATTAAATCCATATAATGTTCTATAAGACTCGAAGAACTTCCATTGCGAATCTAGGTTTTTGAAGCTTTTCCGAAGGTGTGTTTGGAACATACGGTAGAACACCCTTTTTTCGGAAAAAGTACGGTGTTATCTGGCACGATATGACACGGGATGCATTGATTACTATAAGTCAAGTACTGTTGATTTTAATAGTGTAAATGGGTCAAAAAGAGCCTTTTTAGAAGCCTTGACCCTGAGAACACGCTGCGACTGATAAGGACTAATCGACATCCTAGGCGCTAATTAACCACAGCGTGACAGGTTAACGTGAAAAATTCCAGAAAATGGATAAAAATCTATTTAGATTTTTTGGGTTAGCTAAAGCACCAAGTATGCCAGGTCTAGAATTCTAACAGGCTAAATCAGTTCAAGGTTCAAGCGCCAACCAAAATAAAACACTTTCAAAGAAATTTAATATTTTTTGAACACGATTTTGGATCAGATTTTGCTTAGAATGTTTTGATCATGCCACAAAGCGTGCAAATACTGGACGAACAGATCGAGAGGAGGTGCCGAAGCCCTGGGACAATAGCTTTGCCGGGCAAGTATTCGGGCCAAGGCCATTTATCGCACACACACAACCCAGCGGCCACTTTTTATGCCCTTTCGCCCTAGCGTTGCCCGGTTCTCACAGCCGATGATTTTTTGTTTGGTCGATGGACTTGGGAAGAGAAGCTAATTGGATTTTGATTAAAGTAATAAAAGTAACCTTTTAGTTATCAGAATTCAAGATTTTAGCGTTTTTCAGGATTTTATTTCCCCAGCGATAAATTTGAATTCTCAAGTTGTTCGTAAAAAAACCCGCCTGGGCGCAAGAGAAAAAGGGAGAGATAGAGAGAGAGAGAGAGAGAGAGAGAGAGAGAGAGAGAGAGCAAGAGAGGAAGGGAGAGGGAGAGAGAAATAAGGCTCTAATCAGCATAAATGCTCCTAATTTGAAAGAAGAACTCTTAATTTATGGAAGCTCATAGTCGCTATTTTTGTCATGATTTATGCAACAAAAACAGTAATAATTGAGCAAATATTTATTCATTTCGAAAAAAGATAAATGAATAACAAAAAACACACGTACATGACTCGCATAGACGCTGTCAAGTGACATGGGGAGAAAAACGACTCGGTCGCGACGATTAAAACAATAAATCAAATTTTTTTACAAGCTGACGGGGACCAAAAAAGGTAGAAAACAAGGAAACGAGGAGATCCAATAAACGTGTAAGTCCGGGTGGGTGGGGTCCCGCAAATTCTGTGGGGGCATTGGTCTTTTCTGGGGGTGAGGGCCAAGATAGGGTGGTTGCGAAATAAGTAGGGGGCCAACTTTAAGAAATTCCTCCTTGAAAAATATTGGACATCCGCTGTACGCAAAAATACGGTAGAATTACGGTAGAATAAATCTCAAATTTCAAGATGCGTCGGACGATGTGAAAGACTCGGGAAATTCAGGTATTTAGGGTAATATTAAGTTAGTAGATCGGCTGATCGCGATGCTTCCGCTTATACTCTTTACAGCAGATTTCGGTGCACCGTTGGAGGGATTTGAAGTTGTTGAGGGTTCCGTCGCAGCCTCCGTACTTGTACTCGACGCACGTGTCGGACTCTGGGTGGTAGCCGTATCGTTTTTGCTCACCGTTGCACGGGCCTGGGTCTCGGGGGGATAGGCAGAAGTCCATTGGGTCCTGGAAATTGTTGGATCGAGGTGGTAGCTAGCCGAGACCGCTAGGGAACAGGGGTTCGTCTCGTAGGCACAAAAATGCACTATTTCTCGGACTTTTGCCGGCGATCCGGCAAATATGGTGAGCCATTTTTCAAGAGACTGGCAAGCCAAACATCAGATAAATTTGGTGCTTTAGAATTATCAAAGTTTTTACTCATTTTTTGGTACTTACCTCACAGCAAATCGACACGTTGTGCTCGCTGCTCATATGGCAGATATACCCGGCCGGGCATCCCTTATCAATTCCACACGAGAACACAGCACCCCGCTCAACCAGTGGCAATCCATGGGGGCAGAAGTTACGGTATTCTAATCAAAAACTGGACTTATCCCTGTAATTTCCATACCTGGACAGGCTGCCCTGCAAGCGCGCTCGCTAACAAAGTTATTCTGGTTTCCCTGCAGTCCGGTGTACGAGAAGGGCGAACACCTGAATTTTGGTAATTCATTATTTAAAAATTTATTTAATTTTAGAACAATAAGAAATATTTACTGGTATAAGAAAAATTATTAGATAGGCTCTTATGCATTGTAAAGTACCGGTTCGTTTTGGCGTCATAGTACCATCGCGGAATTTGCTGTCGGCCGATGCCTTCTTGGCGGGGTTGCTCGCAGACCTCGACGTCTAAAGATTCAAGCTATACCGTAGGTGAGTATGAAGAATGAGTATTCTAAAAAAGGTATACTTACGCGCTCGTGGGCAGCACACCGTACTCAACGCGTTGCCGCCGACATGACAGTAGAAGTTGGTAGGGCAGGTATCATTCTAAAAAATTTCGATTCTTCTCGTAGAGTTCGAAGAAAAATTAAATTTTTTAACATAGGAATTTCAGGCGTAACTTACAGCCAACGTCGGCAAGCAGGACAAGCGATCCCCATTCTTGTCGACAAGGGGCTCACCGACACTGCAGGGATTTACTTCTAAAGGTGGGAATTTTATTTGTAGCTTCGTCGAGTTCCCCCTACCTTTACAAGCCTGTCGGCAAGCCGTTCGGCTCAGGAAGTTGTTCGAATTTCCCTTGGTTCCCTTGTAGATGAACTGGCGGCACATTTGGACGGAGCCATCGTAGAACCACCTATCGAGCTTCTCAGGTCCTTCTCCGACTTCCATTTGCAAGTCGCAGGGTTTTCGGGCTGAAATATTGAATTAGCATTGCTATTAAGGCATCTTAAACGTCACGGTTTAATTTGATGTACGTATACTAAGGTCATCTGTAACCCTAAAATTTTGCTCCAACTATTTTAATGCACGTAAACTTACTCCCAGGACAACAATTCGTCGTTTCCGGCGCGCTTCCAACATGACAAAAGTATCCGGTTGTACACGTATCCTCTCCGCCGCAAATCACTGGCTCCCTGTCTTCAGTCAGAAGCGGTTCACCTTCTTTGCAGGGATTCGGAAGAACTATATATTTTTAATTGATTTTTAGCTGCCATGGCTTACCTGGACAAACCAGCTCACAATCCTCGAGGCTCAAGAAGTTGTTGGCGTTTCCCTGGTTGCCCTTGTAGAGGAATTCACGGCATCTCCTGGTTTGTTTATCGTAGAAGAAGCGTTTCAGGGAGTAGGTGCCATTTCCGGAAGTCATGTCTTGCTCGCAGGGATCCCCATCTGAAAAATGGGATTCACCTTCGTCAGAATAGTCGGAAATTAAGTTTAAACCTTTTAATTAAGTTCGTTTAAAAATTTTAATAAATAACTTTAACCTACTCTTTGCGCAACAGTAATTCGGCGTGGCTGGCGCTCCAATATGGCAGAAGTGAGTGGATGGGCAACGGTCCAGTGGGTTACAAAGCTAAAACACACCGAATTTGGGCTTCTCTCGAGAGTGCGATACCTTTGGCATCGTTCCAATCAACAACGGCTTTCCATTCCCGCACGGATTCTCGTAAGTAGGACAGATCAGTTGGCAATCCTCCTTCGTCAAGAACATGTTCTGATTTCCGCCCTCGCCCTTGTAGATGAACGCCACGCATTTCTTCTGGGTGGGTCGAAGTAGAAGCGGGAGAGGTGACCGTTTCCGGTACCGAGGGAAAGGGGAAGTTCGCAGGTGTTTTGGACTAAAACTAGGTGTTGTTTCTCTATTAATGTATGAATACGCTGTCCTAGGCATATGTAAAATAACACCTACCAGCTGAGCAGCAAACAGTCGTCTCAGCCCTGGCTCCAACATGACACCAATGCGTGTGTGGGCATGGAGCTGTTGGGGAACATTGCCGAGGACGACCCGCCAACATCAACATGTCCCCAGAACCGCACGGGTTTCGGCATTCGGCTAAAAATACGGTAGGTTTACTGACTTCTAAACGTGAAATCAAATCTAACATCTATGAAACACTCACGTTTACACTTCTTCTCACACGCTTCCTTGCTCACAAAGTTATTCTGATTTCCTTTCTGGCCGTTGTAGATAAAAGGCAGACATTTCCGATCGCAAGAGGTGTCCATCGGATCGGCATACCAACGTGTCAAATTGTTAGAGCCCTCGCCATAAGCCAGGGGTTGCCCGCAGGGGTCTTGGACGGCTAGAATAGACTTTAATTTGGATACCATAGAGTCTTCATACCTCCAGCGCAGCAAACCGATGATTCTTTGGTGTGGCCAACGTGGCACCAATCGCCCTGGGAGCACTCATTTCCGTTGGGGGTGCACTCTTTGCGGAAGGTTGGGTTCATCGGGAGTGGGCATGGGGAGGGGAGTCCTGAAAAGTTTCAAAATGTGTTTTAGAGATCAGAAAATATCATTTAAAGGGACGGACAAGCTAGGATTATGGATTTGCCTAGCTATGAATACGCCACGGCGCACTCAACGCCCGCTATTTGCAAGCCTGCGACACGCAACGCCTTTTGCACGTGGCAATGCGTATGTTGCGTGCCGCTATCGCGCAAATTCTGGTAATTCGCAGCTAATAAACCCATAAATATTACTTGCTCGCCCTTTTAAAGGTCTAGAAAACCCACGTTGGCACTGCTTCTCGCAGTCGGCCTGGTTCAAGAAGTTGTTCTCATTCCCCTTCATCCCCTTGAAATAAAACTCGGTGCATTTCTTCATCAGCGTGTTGTAGTAGTATCGCTTGACCCCTCCGGTCCCTTGGCCAATGTTGATCGAGAGCAGGCATGGGTCCGAGACTAAAAACATATCCAAGTTGAAGTGCAAAAAGCATTAGTTCGTTAAATGGAGCGTTCGTATATAGGCAATGGTGGTTTCGGGGGCTTCTGGTGTTGGAGAACGAAATGCTAGTGAAATTGGGGAAAGTCTTGAGATATTTTTCTTACTTTTGCCGTTACGATTACGTCCTTCGAACACCTCTGAAAAGGTACCGCTTTTCTGGGGAAGTGGTTTTTAAAGTCTGGTCGATGCATGTTCAATGATGGCTCGAAGCTTTTGGATTTTAAAGGGATTAGTAAGGCAAAGACGCGTTTTTCTAGCTATCGACTAGGCGTTTCTAGGCTCATGGTTGAGCTCTGGAGCCGTAGTTTCGTATAAAACGTACGTCCCGATCCCTCGCAACAAGCCGTATTCAACGGCGAGTCTCCGATATGGCAGAAATGAGCCCTTGGGCACGTCGTGTTCTTCGGTCCGCACTCCAGACGAGTTCCAGACGCATCGACGGCCGGGACTCCAAATTTGCATGGGTTCACCGGCTCTGGGACGCCCTCTAAATTTCATCTTAGAAGAGGTTATACCTTAAAAACCGGGAATTTTAATTTTAGGACCCCAAAAACCTTCCTCACGGCCTATCCTAATTTAGTGTCTATAAGATGTCAATGAAAATAGTGCTGTGTGTGTGTGTGTGTGGGGGGGGGGGTGCATTTGCACGCAACTTCCGTCAGCGTGTCCAGAGAATAACTCGATAGGGAATGAATTTTAAGATACGTATGATATGTCATTAGGTGCGCAATGGTTCTGGGATGACTGCACGCATCGCATATTTATCAAAATTGCCTATTTTCGACATTGAATTTAGGTTTTTGTTAGAAAAATCGGGAACCCTCTTGGTTAGTAAAAAATTAGCATGCACCGGAAGTGGCGATAGCCTATATAATGGGAGAGAGGAAGCGTTTTTCATTATTTTCATGACAATTCGGGCGAATTATGCAAATTGCAGAATTTCATGAGCTTATACGACGCCAGGGTTGAAAAGTAGCGAAGCGGCTTTTCAACCCTGGTTTTTACATTTCCCTCGTTTCCCCAAAGTTTCCTTCCACTCCTAATCCTCCTCATCCCCTTACTCATCGTCTCTCCTGAGGGGATTTTCGACTCGTTCTCTCTCTCTCTCGCTCTCTCTCTCGAACCAGTGAGGGGATTGTGCAATGAGACAAAACAGTCGGGTAAGAGACCCACTCGATCCGCACACGTCCAAACATTGCGTCTTCGTGACAAAGTTGTTTGCGTTGCCGCGCATTCCCTTATACAGGAACCGCTTGCACTCCCTGGGTTTGGGTTTTTTTTAAGTTTTTGAGGATAACGATACTTGAGAGCAGGATCGTAGTACCATCTGGCGATTAGGTCGTCTCCAGCGCCGACGGAACGCTCGAGAAGGCAACGGTCTTCTAAAGAAGAGAAAGATTATAGTAAATCCGTATTGCGATATTTGTAGGGAATTTAAAACGAGATATACCCCGTGTTCTGATTGGGCAGCAAGCAGTCGTGGCGAAAGTAGCTCCGACGTGACACCAGAAGTCCTGGAATTTAGAGGATAATCATCAGGACAGCCAAACAAGGAGAGAGAGAGAGAGAGAGAGAGAGAGAGAGAGAAAGAGAGAGAGAGATTAGAAACCAACCTCCGGACATCCACCATTCGGCTGATTCAAATGGTTGCAAGATAGTGGCACGTTGAACTGGTTGGTAAGAGCCTTTCCGGTACCACAAGGGTTCGTGAATTCAGACGGGAGGGCACCTAAAGATATTTTACACACTGATACGGATGAGCTACCCCAAAAGCGTCAGACTTCGCAAAAAGCTTACTAGGGAGGTATCTGAACTCGGCATCGAACTTTGAGAAGTCAGATACACCATTCGACGCGCCTTGTCGAGGGGATTCCAAATATGTAATAAAATCAACCAGAGCGTATAACCGTAAAAAGTTATGAGCATTCGAAGTCGACAAAATGGTGAAAAACAGTATCTTTGAGACCCTGAGGGGGGGGGGGGGGGGGGGGGGGGGGGGGGGGGGGAGGGGGGGAAGGGGGGGGGGGGGAAGTGGGTGGGGGGGGGGGGGGGGGGGGGGGGGGGGGGGGTGAGTGGACCCGAACCCTGGTCGTACAGACCGGAGACCCATGCGCACACCACTAGGCCACGGGGCCGATGAGCAGGGTGCGCTGGGAGGGGCTCATATCGCCGCGGCGGTTTTCGCTGCAAAACTTAAAATGCTCATAACTTTTTATCGTTATAGGCTCTGGTTGATTTTATTACATATTTGGAATGCCCTTGACAAGGCGCGTCGAATGGTGTATCTGACTTTTCACAGTTCGATGCCGAGTTCAGATACCTCCCTAGTTAGGTTCTAGCAAGGTCAGACTTCTAGGCACGTTTCTATTAAATATTTTTAATCGGAGCACGCTGGTTATAATCATTCGTTTTTCTCTACGAGAATCTACAAAAATTTAGTTATCGCGTTATAAGGGGTATCAACTATAATAAAAAAGTAGTGGTGTCTGTCTGTCTGTCTGTCTGTCCGTCATGTCCCGGATTCAACTCGAAGGGGAAAGGAGCTAGAGCTTAGCTCTCTTCGGATTCGGATAGAGCGTAGTCAGAAACCCCCAAACTGATAAAAAAAATTATGAAAAAGTTTTAATTTAAATTATTAAAATTAACTTTGAAAGTTTTTTCCTTAGTAAAAGGGGTGGGGGACGGAGGTTGGGGTGATTTTGGACATAGTGAGCCAGGTGGCGCGCGTTTCGTGGATGAAAATTTTCACGGGAGTCATTCCGTTTCTTTTTTCTCTCATTTCATCCGGTCGGTCGTGATTTTCGTTTTCAAGGGGATTTCGCTTAGGGGAGGTATCTAAAGCCATCAGGAAGGTCATTCGGTAGTTTTTGAAGGGGATTTCGGCTATGGGGGGGCTATCTGAAGCCGTTAGCGTGGGTATTGTTGGAGGTAGGGAAGGAAGGATGTGGTGGAGGACATGTAGGGTAGCCCGAAGGCCAGATGGTTGCAGTCGCGAAGCGACTGTAACCATCTGGTTTTTAGATTGTTGTATAAATTTAGACCTCCTAAAACGTGGTCTATACTGTTGATTTCACGCACTTCAAACAATTAAAAAATTAAGCTTGTGTAAGTCAGTGAGGTGGAGTGTCTAGTATCGTCTGAAATTTACCTTGCAAAGCACTCGGGAGCGGCTTTTTCACGCCGTTTTTCCGTTCCGGAAACATGTAGACCGGGGCGGCCGAGTGACGGCCAGGTAGTGGCGGTGCAGCCTCTGGCGGTGGGGTGGGCAGAGTGGGGTCGATCACTAGTGCTAAATGGTGCTCTAGGAGAACTTGGGTAATTCATCAAATTTTTTAGAACTAAAATGTTATGAAATAGACATGCAGTGGTGCTAGATTTTGAGGGTGAACGGGTGGAGGTGGATGGTGAAATTCAAACAGAAAGTGCGGGCATTCAGGTGACAAGTAACTTTTTTAAGTTTTTAGCGAGTTTTAAAGGGAAATATGTGGTTCTTAATGTCAGCAATTAAGCTATGAAACCTAGTATGTTATACCGTAGCTACAGATAACAATTTATTACGCTAAAAAGTAATCACTACTGAAATTTCGAATTAAACTGAACTGAGACAAAATTAAAATATTTTTCGCGGCGGTGAATAATTTTTTCTAGATAACACGATGCAGACAGTCCCATTGAAGACCCCGTAACTGAACCATATCTCCAAAACACTCACTTTCCGGTGGTGGTGTCGGAAGGCTGGTCGTAGCGATCGAAGGGGCCAGTGTCAGCGTCGACGTCTCCAAGGTAGTGCTCGGCGTAGTAGTAGGCGTTGTCCTCGTTGTAGTCGTCGTCGTCGTGGTAGTCGTTGTACTGGCCGAGGTCGACTTTATGTGGTGCCGTCGGTGTCTCAGGTGGTGGTGTCGGAAGAGTCGAAGTCGACGGTACGGGTCTCCACCTCGTGGGCACGACCGCATTCGGGTTCACCGGATTCGGGGACGGCAATTCGGGGATGGGTGTCGGTGGGGCGATGGTGATGGGGCCGGGGGCTGGACCCAATGGCTTTCCGGGTGGGGGTACAGGTTGTACCACCGGTGGCCTCAGGGTTAGCATGATTGGGATGGTGATGATATTCTGGCGGCCTGAAAGGGGGTAGATGGGGTCCCAAGGGGAAGAGAATGCAAACGATGGAAAGTACAGGCATGCACTGCACATCCTTAATTCGTGAAAGGTATCAAATCGTTATTTGATGATCTATAGGACTAATACTCTTTTAAAGGGCTAGGCAAGCGTCGGAATTAACGACATTATTTGTCTAGGTCTCGATAGATCCGATCAGGTTAACACAATACGATATAAAGTTGACGCGTATCATTAAACGCGTTTTTAAGTGTTTTTTTCGGCGCCGCGTAGCTGTCTAGGCCCGGTCGACGAAAGAGGTCGATTCCGGCGCCTCCAATCCCCTTTAAAAGAAGATAACTGGCCGTACTAGGGGCAGCATCGTTTTTCCAAATTACAAAGCCAAAACGTCAATTTTCAGCCAAAAATTTAAGCGCAAATATTTGAAAAACACTCGTTTCTGGTTGAGCATTTTCATACCTTGAGGTACCGGCTGTGGCCTTTGATTCCATCTGTAGCGTGCCTGCTGCTGGCAAGGCGTTCGGCAATTTGTTCGCACCGGGTAGTAATTGGTTCTAAAAACAGTTTTTTCCTTAACAAAAGAGTCACGGATACCTCTGCTGTACTCGTGGATACGTGTAGTAGACTTGGCATGCGGCCAGCTCCAGTAGCACGGCGGCTACTAGGAGCTTCATCGTGTTGCTGGAAAGAAGAGGGCGATTAAAATGCGGATAGAAAATTTATTTAAAGTTTGAAGTTAGTAAAATGAATAAAAAACACGTGAAAATTGGTGCAAATGGCTGGAAAACGTTTTGGATGACTTTAGATATAGTAGGATACTTCAAAAAAGCCACTAGGTGACCTTTTTCGGGTTTTTTAGCACGAAAAAAAATGAATTTTCGACGATCTTAGGGGGTCTCAAAAATCTAGTATCTTCACCTACTTAGGTTTGAGGAAAAGTTATCAAGTCCTAAAAGATGAGAACCGCGGGATTTCTAGCACTTCTAAACAGTTAAATCTATTTGGGGCAGAAGAAAAAAGAAATTTTGAAAAATTCGATTCAATATCGGTAAAATGAGTTAAACAAAGTAGCCAATCGACTAAAACTAACGTTAATGTTGCAATTTCACATACATTCCGGCCAAATCGGACGCGGTATTGACCCTGTTCTAGTGATCCGCCCAATCAGGCGCCCGGTGCGAGAGAAGAGTTGACGGCATTTAGATGAGGCAGCCCCCATCCGCTTACTGACTGGGCAAGGCCCGAGCAAAAACCGAGTAAACTTTCGAAGTACAGTGAGGACAACTTCTCGAGTTTTTTACCATGGAAATTTTATTTTCTATTTTCCATGGTAAAAGCCAAATAATCATACATTAGGTCAAAAACCCATTTCCCATATTAAAATAGAATTTTTCAAAATTTCCGGTTTTGGGCTGTTCTATCAATGTGAAAACGCAGATCTGCAAAATATCCGTCAGTAGCGGGGTGAAGCTAAACTCATTATTTACCTTTTTTTGAATTTTGAAAAGATGGTCGTACAAACTTTGCTCTCTTTTCCCTCTTTGGGAATCACTTTTAAAGCCAAATACAGTTTCAAATTGCATAAAGACTGAATTATAAATACAGCCTTAGAATATAATTTCCCCAAAGAATAGAATTTTGGACCTTTTCGGTCTGGGGCAAATTTGTCCGGGGCAGGTCGTAAAAAACTTTTCCCTTACTGTGACGATGAGAACCGCTGATTTCTACGCTTCTAAACAGTTAGAATCTACTTTGGTTTGCAGAAGAAAAAAAAGAAGTTTGTCAAAATTGTAGATGTGCGGATTACGGTAAAATGAAGTTAAAACAAAAAGTAAGCCAGATGCGGGACCCCTAAAACGGTAAACGTTTCAAAAACGTATCCAATTTCACCCACACCTTCCGGCCAAATCGGACGCGGTATGTGACCCCTTTTCTGTGATCCCCCCAAAATTCCACCTCCGGTACGGAAAAAGATGATGACGGGCCAGTATTGGAGGATCGAGGTGTCAGCGCCCCCCCCCCCTTCGGCTGGGCCTAAGGCCCGAGGCCAAACGAGTAAATACAGTTGGAGGAAGTGTGGGGCGCCCCCTCCCTTTAGCCTCCCCCCAATGCCTCAAAAAAGGCAAAGGAACTGTGTCACCAGCTTATGGCCCCTCCTCCCCCCTGTGGGAAAAAGAAAATTCGTGACCCTAGGCCAGGGCTGCGACCTCATCTCACTCAAATACCTTACCGGGGGTATGGACCTAAAAGGGATTCTCATAGGGGCATTGAATTTATAGAATTCTGCACCGCAACCCGATTCTGTTGCGATGCGGAGGATGGGGCTATAATGTGGCGTTATTTCGGACTTTGGATACTTTGCTCTCGTTCGGTGCACCCAGCAAAAAACGCGCGGCGAACAAGCGGAACAATATACCCTAGGGCGGTCATGGGAACGGTGAATTCTTGCGGTTGCACGGATGCAAACCGTGAACTAGACTGTTCGATGGTTTAAGGGGAGAGAAAGCTACAGTCTAATGGGTGGCTTAAAAATCAGGTTTTATCATGGATCCAAAATTCTACGTCGTCCGACAATGCCAAATAGACGGATTTTGGATTTGAAGCTCACGTAGGGCTAGAAAGTGTGAAAATCGATGTGTTCCGAGACGAGGTCGGACAAAAATATTTAGTAATTTTATCAAGATAGAGATAGAGAGAAGCGAGTGAGAGGGGAGAGAGAAAGACAGTGCTACTCGTAGATGTCCAGACGTACTCGAAGGGGGTACCGATATCTGCTCTTCCTAGTCGCTTTAAAATAACGGGCTACGGGTCACTTTGCCTCCCCAGCCGGAATGTTTGGCCTTTTTATTTTACATTATTTTAAGCTCGAATTAAAACACTTAGTATATTTTTGGCCGTGGCCCAAATGGCGTTACAAATTTCCCGACAAAATAAGTGAAATACCGAAAACCTTGAGACTCTTCGACTTTAGGGGGAGGGGTATAGTAAACCCTACCAAATCTCGTTGTATGCAATTTGTATACCAAAATTTTCTCGCAGATTGCCATCATTTCTCAAACGTACTTTGTCTGTTTCCTCTGTTGTACACAGTTTCAGACAGACCCCCTCCAGGCTAGCCTGTGCATATCCCTCCGAAACCAACGTTGTCCTCAAATCCCAGCGCACTCTTGTCACCACGAACAGTCCGATCTCACCCCCCATTCCCATCGCAACCACTCACAATCTCCCAATCTTCTCCCCAACAGTCCCAGGGTCTCACAGGGGTCCAAATCCACTGTTAGACAAGATGCTCCCCCTCAGGCAACTCCCCCACTGAAATCTTGGTCAACACTTTTCAGCCGGCCGTCAACATCCTTTGTACAGCCCCGAAACTACCCCGGAATCTGTTGCTTTCGGTGTTTTTGTGAGTGTGGGAATAACTGGTGAATGACGGGCACCCGATTTTCGCAATATTCTTGCTGGGTGGGGTATTCCGGTCAGGAATCCACGAATTGTGGTGCGTCACCTTTCGACATCGATTTATTGTAGGGTCACAAATTTTCGAATGTCCAACATCTTCAGGGTGTTCAATAGAGGATTGGGGGGGTTAAACCCCTACAAAAACCCTTTTTAAAAAAATTCCCTTTTTTTAATTTTAAATTTTTTTTTTTTTTTTTTTAAAAAAAAAAACCCCATTTTTTTTTTTCTAAAGGTTTTCCCCCCAAAGTTTCCCCTTTTTGGGGGGGGAAAAAAACATTTTCAACGATTTTTTTCAAAACCCCTTTAACTTTTCCAAAAAAAAAAACCTTAAATCTTGGCCAATTTTTCCCCCGGGAATCCTAACGCCGAAGGGGTTTTTTTGGGGGGTTTTTTTTCCTGTGAATAACCGTTTCAATTTTTTTTTTTTGGCCCCAAAAAAACCCTTTTAAAAAATGAAAGGGCCTGGTCCCCCTTCAGGCCCAAGGGGAAATTGGGGGGAAAAATTGACTTGGGAAAAGGAAACTTTTTTTTAAAAATTTTCATTTAATTTTTTGTTTTTAAAAATACCTTGGGAAATTTTGGGGCCTTTTCCCCTTTCCCCCCCCCCCCCCAGGAGGGGGCCTTCCCCCCCTGCCTTTTCATCCCTTTTTCCCCCCCGGGGCCCACTGGCCAAAAGGGTTAGGATGGTTTTTTTTTAGTAGTTCAGCAACAAAACATATTTCTCGGCTCTCGGTGTGCGGGGGTTGGGCCTGGCCCTCGATCTAGGCCGCGAAAAAAAAAGGTCGTTGGCCTCTCGCGCCGCAGGTAAGGTCCTTGGACCAAGCTCTCGCGCCGCAGGCTGGGATGAGTCCTGGACCCGGGCTCTTGCGCCGCAATAAAGCCTGGAGAAAAAAACCAGTAACTAGCGCCGCAGGCTGCAAAATTCCAGCGCAACCTAGGCTCTGGCGCCGCGGAAAGATAACGCTTTAATCCGGTTCTAACTTGCGCCGCAGGCCATATGGAGGTAAAGTCAGTAGCTGCGCCACTCAGGGTTTCCGAACGTAGTCCGCGTTCTGGCGCCTCAGGCCAAGGAATGGCTCAGGGGACTCCGGGAAAGGAAAAAAAAGGAAAGGGTTGAATTCGTTGGTTCTTAGACAGGGGTCCAGTGGAAAATGGCCGCGAAGCGGTCTTTTTCCACTGGTTTAAATTTCATATACACGGGTCCCTCAAAATTGACTATATTATTTTAAAGTTGAAAATTGTAGTTATCTGCCGACCTTCCCCGGAGAAGTGGTCGTGGGTTGTTCAAATCGTCTTGTGACAGCATACCGACAACATCAGAGGGCGCATCCTGGTCGTACATGTAGCTATATCGATGAGAATGATGAATTTTTTAATAACACTCACCGTAGGCCAATCCTTCGCTTAACCTCCTCGAACTGGCAGAAAACAGCGCCAACGAGGAACACCAAGAGCAAGACGTACCGGATGGACATTCTGGAAAACCGACCAGGTTAAAAGCGTATTTAGCACGTGAAAAGGGAGAGAACTGGTCAATGAAACGCCCCAAACAAACTCACTACGACATGCTCCAAAATCCACGCAGCCAAAAACACCTTAAAAGCACACCACACTCTTGGCGTTAGCAAAAATTGCCGCTCCACGGCAGCTAAGGCGCCAAAAATCTTGACGTCTTCTCTAAATGCTCTGTTCACTGAAAGTGCCCTGGCCCGCAGAAAAAAGGAGCCCATTTTCAGTGTCGCAGCTTGAGAGGGCCCCATTATTCAAGGCGGTGGATAGAAATGTGGGGGAAATTAAATCCGCTTTTCTTGGTTGGGCGCATTATGGCATAGACTGATGGGAAGATTTTGGGGTGGTGGATGGGATAAAAAGTGATGAGGAAGGGAAAGGGGACCTCTTCCCTTCTTCCTCGAGTTCTTTGATATTTGGTGTGAGTGGGCTATGGGAGGGATGAATAACTGATCTGACGTTCGCGATTTTTGGAGCCGGCCAAATGTTTAGGAAGGTTGGACAAAATCAGCACAAGTTTGTTCACTAATTTACAAATTGAATGAGAAAAACAGACACCGAGAGAGATGTAGATAGAGAGAAAGAGAGAGACAGAGACCGAGCGAGAGAAAAAAAGAGTGGCCGGAGAAGAAAATTCTGAAAAACGTTTGATGTTTGGAAAAGCCGGCACTTAATTACCTTGGCTTTTAAATTAAAAGGGACTGACTCGTTTCCGCTTCCCGCTGCGTGGCAAACAATTACATTGAGTGGGTGCTATTTCATGAGCAAATTCCGTGTTTTCGGGTCATTAAAAACGATCGCGATCAACTGATTCGGTTTGACGTGACGACTTTTATATCGCGAGCCGGATAGATTAAATATGTTTATTCGATTAGTGCGTCTTCAACAACGATTAATAGCTGGAAATTAGCGAGTTATTAAACAGGAGTGAACTTTTTCCAAGTAAGCCGAGGTTTTTGAGCAATTATGGGTCAGCTGATGATAGGTATAACCGAATTTAAAGCCAATAAAACGATGCTTGCTAACGCTAACTTACCAATTTATGCCAATTTGGAAAGCAAACTTTCCAGTACAAGTCTAACTACGCGAAAGTCTAAGACCACCACCACCAGCTAAAGACTACAATATGACCAGCTGGAGGAACCAGTAACGAGGGGCTAATGGGGAAGTATTCAGAAGGAAGGGGGGAGGGGTGCAACTCGTGAATAATTCTTCCTTGCAAAAAGAGCCTGCGGAGCATCTCCAGGACGTGCGCATGTTTGCCGGATTATTCTCAAGGAGTATTTTCACATTCGTCGCGCCGAAAATCAGGGGTATGGTGGGTGGGTGGGCTTGCAAGAAGAAGAGCTCGTTGCGCTACAACGTTATTTGAAACCAGCGCCCAAACCGCTTGCGGTGGAGGCGCTGGAATCCCTTTGCGAAAGTTTGCTTTCGTGCTCGGGTCTTGGACCCCCCTTTCCTCCCCGACCAAACGCGCGAGTGCAACCAAAATGAGGAAATTTTTATTTTTTCACATTATGCAAATTAACCTGCCTGGACTCCCAAAAATCAATAAAACCGGCTTTAACTTTGTAAACTTGTATTTTATGAATTTGAGAAACGCCATCGGAAACAGAAGGTCGATTCCCTCGGGTGGCGGAGAATTGAGGCGTTTTGGACACGGGAAGGCCCTCAAATCGGGCCTCGAAAGTGACATCCACACACACACACACACACACACACACACAGTTACACTCCAAAATTATATAAGGTAGGATGGGCAGGTTCCCAAAATGACAAATTGGGTTTATTTTAAAAATTTAGTGGTGGATTTCAGCGCAGTTTTTAAGAAGCCCACCCTGCATACCTTTCAGTCGGAGCGCAAAAAACTGTGAATTCTATTCCTAATTTTTGGTCTTACCGTATCCTCCTCCCTACCGGATATCCCGATTTCCCCGCAAAAACCGGATTAATTTTGGGAAATTCCGCGTGGTTCCCGAGTTCCGGTGATCAATATAGAAATTAGGGTTCCTATCTGACTCGAAACCGGCCTATTTTTGAGGCAGATCCTTGAGCTTTGTGCTTTGGGACAGAGCGCAAACATTTTTTTCGGGTGCCTGAGGGTAGAAATTGATCTTTCAAAAGAAGCTCGCTCAGCCAGTTCAACCCTCAAAGACCCAGAAGTGGATCTTTGAAAATGTCAAAATATTGAAAAGACAACGCAACACCCAATCGGGCGTCACCAGAATATTCTAGCAGATGAGTAGATTGGTTTTTAGCTCCGTGGCGACACAATGACGATAATTTTTCTGAAAGGGAAGGGGAACGGGATAACCCTCTTTTGATCTATCGAGCCGATTTATAATGCAGTACTTCCCGGAAGGGGTGAGGGAATGCATTTTAAATGTATGTTGAAAAATAGACCAAAATTTATTGCAGGAGCGGCTAACCACAAAATATAGATTTTTTAAATTATGGATGGCCACGAAGAAAATGAAGTAAGAGCTATAGAAAAAGCTAGAGAGAGAGAGAGAGAGAGAAGAGAGAGAATATGGAGACAGAGGGGAGAGAGCGTGCGAGGAAGTGGCGGGGCGAGCAACAAAAGCAGACAGAGAGAGAGAGAGAGTGAGAAAGAGAGAGAGAGAGAGAGAGAGAGAGAGAGAGAGAGAGCTAGTGTAGGTGACCTTCTCTATCAAGCTATCGCTAGGGTTCTGAAGTCCTTTAAAGCCGTTCCAAAGTACGCCCCGACCCCAGAGCCTTACATGGCTGAAACCCGATACACATTCCCCCCTTTTAAAGCGCCAAGCCACCCGATGACTTGATTTCCACTTAATTACGCGTCACCTGAGCTGGGAGCAACGTGGGCGAAATAGAATTACGCACCACAACTTGATCGCCCCAAAAAAGTACAAGCGTCTGGCCAAATGGGGAACATCCAATTTGTCATCCTGGTAACGCAAAAATTATGCCGGGATCACTTCAAATATGGGTGGAGCTAGCTAGGCACCATAGGAGAATTGAACATTTACGAGTGGTTCGAGAGAGCGAGAGAAGGCGAGAAAGCCAGAGAGGGAGAGAGGTAGAGAGAAAGAGCGAGAGAGAGAGAGAGAGAGAGAGAGAGAGAGACGGCCCACATGTCTTGAGAGCTTTTAAAGGTTTGTAAAGGGTTGAGTTACCCGCTGAAAGCTTGATTTTTGGAATATTTATTTGGCGTTCTTTGTGAAATTGGATTCTGTGCAAAAATGTAGGATTACTCTTCTGCAATAGAACTATGAAAATATATTGCTTGGAACGAGGCTGCAGAGAGTGGGAAAGCTAAAGAGGGATAGATAGCTAGAGAGAGCCAGAGAACGGTAGATTTTGTAATTTGTGGTAGTTTGTATTTCCGTTGCACGCCAATTTTTGTAACACTTGATTTACTATAGTAAAAGCACAATTCCGAATGTCAGAACCGAATATGGGTGGGCCACAAAATGCGGCTCGAAATGATGAGATCCGATTTTGCTAGCTGGGAAGGGCTGGGGGGCCGCAAAATTTCAAATTTTGCGTAGATCTTGGCAGTGAACATCTGGGTGGCGGAAAGAATGAGGTAGACGGCCTTGGCTTACATGTTAGAAAACTTACAATGACAAATGGGTTTTAGCTCGTTGCTAGACGCGAAAAAACCGAGATTGATTATGCAAAGAGGTTGCAATGATCGTTATTTCAAGGAATTAGAGATGTTTAGAAGACGGGGAGTTTGGAGAGGAGGAGGGTGACGAAGGCAATGATGTGCGAGGCGTAGTGCTGCTTCTTCCAGACGCCGATCGTGTGCTTGGTGGAGTAGCCTGGAAAGAGGTGATCGTACGGAGAGAGCGAGAGAGCGAGAGAGAGTGAGAGAGAGAGAGAGAGAGTAAGCGAACTTACCGGTCTCGCTGGCACTTCCGTCGAAGACCATTCCCAAGTAGATGAGATGGTAAACGTTGACGGCCAAGAACAACACGTTGATGAAGGTGGCAACCCAGTTGCGGCGTCCAGCTCGTCCACGGTAGCGGTTCAGTCCGAATCGCGGGGTCAGCTTCTCACGGAGCTCTAAAATCGATTTTTAGAACTATGTTGAAGCAACGTCAATGAGTTCAGAAGGTTCAGATTGTTCAACTACCTACCGTGCTCAGCATAGCAGTAGAATCCAAGGGACAGCAGGACAGCGGAGAGCTGGAAGTTGAAGCCGTGGAAGAGGGCGGAGACGATATAGGTGGTGGCCAACGAGATGACATTTCCGTAACGGCGAGACTCGGCGAAGATGTCTGGAATTAGGCGATAATTAACTTTTCTTCAAAAACTCACATTTCTTGAGGTAGTTGTGCATGGGGATGTTCCACGAGACCACGACATCAACGAGGCGCCATGGGACCTCAATGGCGACAGGGTCGACGGTGAGGGTCTGGATTCCGGAGAGCTGGGCGAGGGCTAAAACATGATATATTGAATTCATGTAGTTAAGTGATATTGCCAATACTACTAAATAAGTTAAATTAAATTAAGGGAAATATTATCTTTGCACCTACCCTGGGACAGGTAGCAGACAAAGTAGTGAGAAGCACGGAACGACTGGGCGGTTCCGAAGTTGCGCAACGCCTTCGGGAAGACGAGGTCGATGATGCATGAGCCCCAGACGAGGGTGCCACCGGCGAGGAGGAGGGAGAACACGGTGTTGATCAGGGACTGGAGCTCGGTCTAGAAATCGATATATACGTCTTGGTGACGTCGTCTTAAGTTGTGCGTTATCCTTCAGTTTTTGGATGTTAACTTTGTCGTTTGTCCCTAAGTATTTGTGTGTTAACTTACCCTCCATGGCTTGGGGAGCAGTGACTTGACGTGCGCATCGTAGGAGACGAACGGTCCGAAGGTGATGGTAGCCGGGGAGATGAGGTACGAGATCATGGTTGGGATGGAGGCGGTCTAAAATCGAGGATTTAGATATGGTCTAGTCAGTAGAAAAGCCTATGCTTGTTAGCATGAAACTTACGCGACGACGAACGAGAGATCGCTCAAAATCGAAAGCCAGCGACGACACCTTCATGGCGAGGATCATCAAGAAGCCGCGAGTGTTGGCAAAGTCCTTAGCGGGCAGGCGGTACTCACTGAAAATGTTGCTCATTTCGTCAATCTATCTGAGGACGCCTCACTACGGAATTAAAAGAAATGTTTTGGCTTACAGGGCAACGATGTATCCCAGAGCGGCGAGCGTCACGGTGTATCCAGACCAGCGAGCCGTGTTGTACTTGATGGCGATGGCGGCCAGGATGGCGCCGATCAGCGCGGTGCGAAGGACAAAAGCATTGTCCACCCATTGAACCAGGGATAAGTAGCCAAGGAAGAAGAGTAACGGGTCGAGGAGGTGTTTTTGGAAGCAGGCGGCTGAAAATGGCAAGTGTGGTTATACACTCTAGCTATGTCACGAAAAAATATGAAGTCTTTTCAGTCTGAAACTTACGTAGATGCGTCGCCAATCTGCCGATGAAGACGAGGGCAAGGGTGTAGAAGATTTGGACCTGGACGGAGGCGATGGTGCCCTTGGCGCAGTCCTGGATCTGTCCAATTTTATTCCAGTCATTCAACGGGATTGGCCACCGGAACCAGCCCTCCGGAACCTCGGGCACAAGTTGGTCGACTACGTCCGCCGACGTCATTCTGAAGAAAGAAATGTTAAAAATGAATCCGTTGAAGCTTATACTCCGGAAATCACAACGAAAAAGACAATCAGACAGTAATAATGTGGTAGGCTTTGCTTTAAAAACTTGAAAAACCAAATCCACCGCTTTCCAATGTTTTACAGAGCCTAAAGTCGCGTTAGGATCAATAAGTGGATCCGAAGAGCGTGGTATAAGCTCGTAAACACAAGGGGAGAGAAGGCCTTGGCAGAGGGCCCGAAAAACAAATAGAAAAAAGCAACAAAAGTGCAATGTGATAGGAAGGGGAGAGAAGGGTTGGGCAGTCTAGAAAGATACGCGCCAAGATGTCAATGCAAAATTTGGCGCTAACCTTCTGTGCACTCACTAGGGATGCCGAGGGCAATAGTGCGCACTGGGGGACTGTGATAAGATGCCCTCGGCATCTGAAAAGTGCCCCGGCCAAAATGGGTAGGACGCAGTTCATTGTATAGTGCATCTGTTTTGCGTTAGTGTGTAAGGAGTAAGGGAACGGAAAGTGCCGGTGAAGGAGATTTTTTACGCGCAAAAAATCTATTGAAAAACATTGCATATTCAGCTTATGCTATTTTGAAAAGCAGATATTGAGATCCATTGATTGAATATTGCTAATTTAGCTTAGTAAATCAAGGAACAGCTGCAATTGCTTTCCTAAAAAAGTATAAGGACACTGTAGCACCTGAAACGCATTAAACAACAACTTTAAACCCTGCCAAATCTCGAAAAACTGGATAGATACTTATAAAAATCATTTAAGCCTTAAAACCGACCCAATTTTGAATTTGGCAACGCGCCAAGCATGTATTTAAAATTAGGAAAAGATCGCGGCAAGACTGAATTACATCTACCAAATAACACCTGCAAAATCAAGGGAAAAGACGCAAAACCCACTAATCAAGCGGGAAAAGGCGCTACTACTGTGGCCCAAGTACTACGCCCCGCTCCCTGTGGACAGGGCCCCGGCGTGGCTTGGGGCGGTTGGCAAGCGGCCAACAGGGCGAGAGAGCGCGATAGGGTGAGAGAACCGAGAGACGTCAGAGAAGAATGGTGCGAATGGTGGGTGAAGGGGTCACGAGGAGGGTTAGTGTGTCCCCATCAGGGGTCTCCGCCCACCCAAATGAATGACCTCGACTCGCATTCAAATCTGCGTCCCTAGCGGGGTGCACACTCATGCCCTAGCCTACGCCAGGCTCCGCCCATCGACAATCGCCAAGCGGAAACATCTGTGCCCTACGGTAGCAGAGGGGGTGTGAAGGGTAGCGATGGAATAATTATGGGATTTATGGGTTTTGGGGCATGCAAAAAAAACAATGATTAGAAATGTTGAAAAACGCGGAAGGAGATGCTCGAAATTCCATTATGTGAAACCTTCAAAGTTTATATTATATTCCAGGAAAAAGCGTACTAATTTTTTGACCTCTTCCTGATGGCGGTTCTATATATTCTATGACATTTAAAATTGCTGATTAATGCTAAAAACCGATACGTTGCCTGCGCCAAAAGCTGTAGCTTAAATTCGATGCAGCTCCTCGTAAAAACGAAAAATAACTATCATACTCTTAAACACTACTCCGTGCGCCCTACCCCATCAACCCTCCAAAAAGCAAAAAATTTCGACCGTGACAGGACTCGAACCTGCAATCTTCGGATCCGAAGTCCGACGCCTTATCCATTAGGCCACACGGTCATGTGGTGAGGCGCGGGAAGGGCCGTTTTCCCTTTGCGGAGGGGTGGGGAGGGACCCGCGGGGAGTGAGAGAGCCCAGCACAACACCACGGACCCCGCTCCCGAAAGGGACTAGAAAGGAGAGGGAAGATGAAGGGGAGGGTGAGTCAACAACATATATGCAAATTGTTTACTAACAATGACCTAACAAAAATGCCCAGCATTCGTCAATGGTGTACTGGGCTATCCGATAAATAATAGCTACTTAGCTCCCTCAACAGCTTTTTCAATTCCTCAAAGCAAAAATGTGTTTCTGCAACTCTGGGACGGAAATAGATCACACCATCGGACCTTGTTCTCTGGTTGGTGTACACCCCGTCCTTCTGCAGAGATGTCGACCTTTCTCGCAGAAGAGCAGCCAAGAAAACAACCGTTTCTCCCCGTTGGATCACGAGGATAATTTTCTGTCGCAACTTTTACGCTACTCACATGAAGGTAGCGTGCATTTAGGCTGCGTACAAAGAGTGGTTTTTGGGTGCTATTGGTGTTTTCGGATGCGACCTAGCTGATTCGGAGCTTAAATTTCTCAAAAGTACCATGTTTCGCAAAAAGGTGATCGACTACGGTCTACGAGCAAGGTTTTAAAGGTGAAATTTTGTTAAGCGCGGGCGAAAAATGAGCAAGAATTTTCGAAAGCAAAAATCTGCGGAAGCTCTCCGTTTTGCGTATTGACGCTGCAGTTGAAATAGGCTTTGATTGTTCCGGGGTTACCTTATATGTTAGCATCTCCCTAACCGTAATCCTGAATAGCTACGCTAAACCTTGACCCCATCAGAACAGCAACAACCCAAAACAACAGCTTCCCCCCTGTCCTCATATCCGGCCCCTTCAGATCACGAGGACATTTGCTGTCGCAATTTTGCGGTTTTCCACATGAAAGAAGTGTGTCCCGGTCCGGTGGTTGGAGAAATGAATTTTGGAGAACTGGCACCCAAATGATAGATGTCCGCCTTTGTTTTCCAGCACCCTCCCCCCCCCCCGTCCGATCAGCTGGGGGTGGGGGCAGAGCGAAAAAGAGGAGCAACACCATAAAAGGCGCACATCCAGCCTGATTCCACAACTTTCGGTGCGTCGGGTACTCGGCCGAGGCTGGCTGCCGTTTTTTGGACATCCATTCCTATCCCTCAACTTGTTTACGATCAACTAGAGCAAAAAGCAAAAAGTTTCGACCGTGACAGGACTCGAACCTGCAATCTTCGGATCCGAAGTCCGACGCCTTATCCATTAGGCCACACGGTCAGTGCGCGGTTGTGGCTTGGGAGGGGTCATCCCTTGGTGGCGAGAGGAACGCCGCAGTATCGGCATAACATCAAAAAATGACGATAGTTTTCGAAGTGTTGCGACAGAGGTTTGGCATCGGGTCTGAAAATTGCATTTGAGCTGCTTTTCTACAGTATTTAAGTGTCATATTCAAATTAGGGGAATCAAATTTACGTTTAAGCCAGCGCCGACCCCCACCCCCCAATTTGGATTTCGAATTTGAATGCAAAATTCGGATGAATTTCCGGCCAGTCGTTCGGGCGGACAGACGGACATTCGAAATTTATATATAGTAGATTCTGCTACTTTAAATGAGTCTTTAGAGGCGATTACGCTCGATCGCTCAGAATTTTTGTAAAGGGTAAATTCACTAAAATAAATACTAAAATGCAGTATCAGTTAATATCACACTTTCTAAAATTCTAGACCCCGACCCTCCCCCAAAACCCACAAAAATCCACAATTTCCACGCTGCCGACATCCTTTTGTCACCCGGGTCCTTGCTCTCCCGAATTTTCCATTTTTATCCCACACACCCATTAGCGAGGAGACACCATAAATTTCCACTTGGTTCAAGGCGATTGCGGTGCTTTGCCCCCCCATCTTCCGCTACTTTCGCCGGTCCGCACCCGGCCGCGGGATTTCCCCGTGGTGATGGTGTGGGCGGTATGATTCGGCGCCGTTCGGGCTGTGAGATGGGTATAAAATGGATTTTCAGCCCCTGAAACTTCACTACATATTCACTCCGGGTGGGCCAGCCCACGGCAAGCGATGCAGATTCACGTCAAGGACTATCTGCTCGGCTTCATCCCCGTCACCAAGGTGTTGGAGGTAGCGTTTTGTCATTCATACCGTAGCTATGATGAAAACTAGGTTTTTGACGTCGAACTAACGTCTTTTCGTTGCTTTTTATAGCATCAAAAGTTTCTATGACTTAATGAGAACTACAGGGCGTCCCAAAACCCCCCCCTCTAGCGGCGCCCAGACGTGTCCGATTCTCGCCGTTTATGTATCTATCGAAAGCTCTTGAAAAGGCGAGAAAACAAGAATAGTTCATTTTCTTTATTATGTATTTTTATTGGCGAATTTTACCTCCAAAATCCATGAAAACGGCTGATTTACGCGAGATCCGCATGCTAATTGCGAAATTCCTATTGAAAAGCTACCTGTTTTTTAGAAAAACGCTGAATATCGGACGAATCAAAATAAATCTTAAAAAATGAAGCCCGCTTGTTTTCTCGCCTTTTCGCGGCGTTCGAATGGTATAAAAATCATCCTGATCTGAGCTTCCCACGGACCGCTAGAGGGGGTTTGGGACACCCTGTATGGCAAAAAAACTGAAAAAACTGAACCACAGCCCGATTTTTGTAGCCATATCGGAACGCAGAAAAGTGATAATTGCTACGAATTCAGAATAATATAAATCCCGTATATACAGGAAACAAATCGAATTCAGGTCGAAAAGTGGACCACAATCGAAGAGGTGAAACGAAAAGCCTCCTCCAGCGTCGTCCCCGATCTCGTCGGAGCTCTAGGCCTCGGAAAGACCAGCGGTAGGTGTCATTAAGATTATTTTTTAGTAGAAACAATGACGTCTCCGACGTATCTCATTATTTCCAAAATTTCAGAACTCTCCGGGGGCGGCTTTTTCATGGCCCAACCGGCGATGGCGAGCTTCTGGGGTGGCGGCGTCTACGGCGACAAGCGGACCCTTGAGACGTGTTGCATCAACGACGGCGACCTGGTCGACCTGACTGCCTTCTGAACGCTACTATCTATATTTTTCGCCTCCCAATGGGTTGTACAATTTGCGGGTTTTGAATATAGGCAAAAAGGTTATGAATGTTTTTGCTCGAAAATGCATCAAATTTGGCTTCATAAAAACAAAACCAGTCTCAAAATCGAAGCAGCAAAATTCCATTTGAAAGTCGAAAGGTCTGCTCCAATCTTTGACTTGCCTCCTTCAAAACCTGCGAAAACAACAAACCCCCAACCGACAAAAAGCCTTATCACCTCGATAGGGGCAACCCCCACCCCCATTTTTCGGCTTTGTTCCACTTTTTTTCTCACACTGCGCCGTGTCGTTGATTTCACACTTTCTTTTCGCCCCTCGACTGCCATGTGGCTGAACACGTGGATGATGACCTCCAGCTAGTACCGGTATCTTCGAATGGATAAACGGATATTTTCTAAAGAGGCAAGATGAGTGGACCCTCATTTCGACGAAAGAACCCGGAGATCTACCGGGAGCAGTGGAGTGAAGCGAGAAATGGGTCCCGATCATCGCTAGGGCAGAGATACAGAGATTTTAGGATGGATGGGGAGACCTAAAATAGGTGCGAGATGTGTTTTGATAAGAGGATTAGGCGGAAATGGAGTTGAGCATTCGAAAAAAGCCGCTCGGAAGAGATCTACAGGTATGCCGACACCGTTCATAGTATCATACGGTAGCTAAAACCTCCACGTAAGTGAATAGGAAAATTTTCGTACAATTGATTCGTAAAAGAGTGGCTTGATTATAACTTTAAAATGAAGCGAGGCTCTCATAGGTTTTGGATGCTCTGTAAAATACCTTGAACCAAAACCGTTAAGTGCATTTTTAAGGTACGCCAAAAATGTGAAATACTTTTATCTTTGGCATTGAATTTAACCGAGTTTCCATTAACTCTCTAAAGTTCTAAAAGATAAAAACTGTCGTATTTAAATGCTGACAACTGCAAAGGCATAACCTAAAGTAAAAACTGTTCCAAGACACTCCTTTGTACATCCTTTTCGCCGCTATGTAAACATCAACACTCGACATAATCTTTGGCATAATCGTCGCCGGGCTGTAATCGGAGCTGAACGCCAGGAGGGTAAACAAAAAGGGACAACACACCGGGAAGGGTTTGAGCACAGGGATGACCCGAAATATTAGGTAGCGCACTGTACATGACGTTACTAGAGGAAAGGTTGGCATTTCACACGAGCCTACAAAGACCAAACGATTTTTACAATCACAGAGGAATAGACCAAAGATATCTTGGTCATGGCGAATTTTTAGACATCTAAAATTTGACAAAATATTAATTTAATCATCATCGTCATCGTCGTCATCATCATCGGTGGCCAATTTAAAGTTGAAGTACGCCGCGCCGTATTTTGCGACCAAAACCCCGGCGAATAGGGACGAGAAAGTCATGGTGGTGATCTAAAAATCAACTGAGCATCGCTATTTGATCAGAGAACATTTCACACAGCATTATTACGCTAGTTTATTATGGACACTGTTGACACAACTAATTGCTGAGGGTTTTGAACGAAAACGCATGCTTTTCGGTCTTACAAAGTTTCCCGAGACTTTAAAATACCTAAAATTAACTTGAAAGTAGAGTGAAGCTGTACAAAAAGTGTTCGCCAGTAAAAGTCAATAAAAAAAATTACATACCTTGACAAAAAGCGGAAAACTAGTCGGTGGACACGGGCCAATCCCCTTGATCACCTGCTGGTTTTGTGGCTGAAACGATTAAGATAACGGAGGCGTTGCAAACGTGATAAACAGGATTAACGCCTTTTCCCATCGAATAGATACTTCTATTTTTGGAACGCACCCAGGAAATCAGCTGTAAAACGGAGATATTTACCTGTTTCGCCGCCAGCGACTGCCCCAACTCCTTCAGCATGCCGATAAACGTCGAAGTGCCAGTCTTGATACTCATCAGACTGAAAGCTTTCGACATTTCAGCGGATACGCCGGGGGATAAGGATTCAGAAGGTGTAGTAAGATAAATAGATATGACTTAATAGAGGCGAAGGTTGAGACCGAAGACGGAAGCCAGTGAACCACATGGGGGATCGATACGTTTTGGATAAGAGAGTGTCGGCGCATAAGAGGAACAGAGTGATGCACCGGCAAAAAAGAGACCCGAAAAGAGGGATCTTTGTCATTAGGGGCTAATGAAAGACCCAAAGGTATCACCTATAATATATAGGTATAAGGCCAAAGGTATAAGGCCGGAAATTCTTTTTGGAGACAGGAAACTGCCTTACTGGAATGTTAGCAAGGGGAAAACCAACTTTTCCCAGTAATCCTGTTAGGTCCTATAACCAAATATAAACTATTTATGATAGATAGTATTTTACCCAGTCTTTCGATATAAAAAGCCGGAAAAAATTTCAAATCTAAACTTTTGAATTTCAAGCCAAAAGTTTATGACAAATCGCCAAAACGACAATTTTCGCATTTTCAAAAAGGCTCAGAATATTTTTTGTAACTTTTACTTTTTTGTAACTTTTTTGTAGCACTACAAAAAACACCATAAAAATAAATTATATGTTATCAGGTATGCATGTGTGTAAAAGGAAAATTATCTTTGTGGCTCGATTAGTGGATCCAAAAGATTTTATACATTTTTTAGTCGAAAAAATCTGAATTCTGAATACACAACTTTTTTTTATTAGCGTGGAAACGCAGCCGTCGAGGACAACCCGGTTCGCTCACACAGCTGGTTGGGTTGCGCTGGAAATATTTTGATGATTTTGCCCATAGCAAGCATACCTGCAAAAATACAGTGTCGTCGACCGCCGTCCAAAAAAGAGTAGCATTCACGAAAAAGTCCTTAAAAAGCGATTCAAATTGCCGATTCGGGTGGTGCCAGTCGGCGGTGGCCACGGTGTGTCCAGCCGGCGAACAGTGGTCAAAATCTCGAGTACATAAGGACCAAATTGAAGGGAAAATCAGAACCTAACCAGCTTTGGTGATTCGGATGCTCATGAAGCTGCTGTGTTTTGCTGGTAGGCCCCTTTTCTAGACCTAGAATGTCAAGACATTATAGGCCTGTTTGCGGTTGCCGCCGCCGGCAGCTGCCCTTCAAGCACGCTGCAGCTCATCTCCAAATGCTACACACCCTATCTAAAGTTCTTTGGAGCCAGTATGTTAACGTAAAATCGGGCAAGGCCGGCTCCTAGGCTGCACCTCCAAAACGCTACCGTCCTACACGGCCTGGACAATTCCCAGGGAGCTGATGTACCAAAATGGAAGCAGCTACGTGTTTCCGGTTTGTAGGTATGCTTCCATTAGTACTAGTAAATTTGATTAAAATTGACTCTGCAGTGTGACAAAGACATTGTACGCCTGCCTCGGTAACAATGCTCCACTTTCCCTGGATTGCTACCAGGCAATGGGGTTGAGCGCCGTGGAAGCTTCCGTCTACCGAACCGACCTCTCCGCCATGCAATTCCAGTGTACCGCTGGTGTTAATGGTATCGATATCTAGCAACGGCCACTTTCGTTCCTAGCGCTGTACTCCACCTTTGACTGCTACCGTGCCGCCAGCGTCACCTACAACGCCGCGATCCAGAAATGTGAGACTGACTACGCCAAGAATGTTCAAAGCGATGTGTGCAAGTAAGAAAACCCATTTCCGTCACAATCTTTCTCGGCATCCACCGGTACGCTCAAATTTTAGGGCCATGAACAGGATGATGGACTGCAAATCGTCGATCTATGGCAAACAGTGCGGCACTGAAGCCAAGTCGCTGAATTGTGGCATCGTGAGGACGGCCCTAGTAAGTCGATGTCGACTTTGCGAGTAAAGCGTTTTGGATGGAAATCCGAGATAGGACCAAGCCGATCTTTTGAAAGTTATTCGCCGACTTCAACATCAGTAATTTTATTTCCCAAAGCATAGAAAAAGCAGAGTCGCATTTTTTCATCGATAAGTTCCATGCTATCAATTTTTCGATACTTTTGAGTTCGCTAGAGAAAAATTTTCTGAATGTAATATTTCTTATAAAATCAGCCGGTAAATCTCTTGAAAAGTTTGGAAAAGGAAAGACGAGCACCGGGCGCGAAGCTCAGCAATTTTCTGCGAAAAGGGGTTAACAGCTGCAGAACTGTTGAACCAGAACTATACCGCAATTTTTGAAATCATCTGCGAAATCAGGGAAAAATTTTGTATCAGGCTTAAGGCTTGGTCCTATCCCGAATTTCCATCCAGACCGAAAACACGTTACTTTTAGAACCTCCTCGACGGCTCGTGCAGTGCAAGTGGAAAGTTGAACAAGTGTGCCGCTTGTCACTAGAAGCTTGCCTTTGGGATAGCATAAAACCTAATAAATCATGGATTCAAGAATTTTGGGGATTAATGGGATCACATCGACAAAAAACAAGCAGCACACATGGACATGGGAATACGCAACCTTAGATTTGTAAATTCTCAACCAAGGATCTTTATTCACAAGTTGTCACATTGTTTTAAACCGGGGCGCTGCTGCATAGAAATTTGCAGTCTTTCGGGATTGCTCAACCGTGTTACATTTTCGATAGTATGTGACTGAACAAAAATTAATAAGAACAACGATTTTACAAATCTTTTATGGTTTCTTACGATTTGACGATTGTCTTGATTTCCTTTGCCATTAGTGCGCAGATGTTTCTCACCGCTCAGTGTCGAGAGATGGGGCCATACAAGCAATACAAACGACGGGCCCCTTCGGCGCATCAGCTGCAATTTTTTAGCATTGCCTAATGCAACTCGGAATTCATTTTTGCAAAATGAATTTTCAAGGTTTTCGTTTTTCGAGAACCTGTAAAAGCCATTACCCCTAAAACGTAAAATACTATTTTACTTGACAAATAAGCTACACTACCGCTTCCTTGCCAGCGAACTTTCTGGATATTGCAGCAATAACCACGAGCATTAGAACTCTCTGTAGTTTTCGACCTTCTTTGCATTTGCCACTAGAAGATAACCATTATGTCTAGGTATGAGAAGGGCCGACTCGTGCCTATTCGCGCCATATCGATCCGTCGGCCTCGTCTGCAACGATGTCCGGCCGGCTTACAGACAACAACCCGGTTTTCGCCGCTTCACCTCGCTAGTTTGCGCCGTTGATAATGTGGTATGTTATCTACTTGCCTCCGGATTTTCCTGGATTAGGTGCTTCACTATCGAGCCGAGAAACTTCGACTAGCCGCAACGTCAGACTCATTTCCGGAGAAGGTCACGCATGTGATGTGCGATAAAAAGTATCTCAAAATCTATTGATTATCTGAATCTTTTTTTAGTTGCATTTATGGCGTTGCCGGTTCTCGCATCGGAGTGCTGCCATTATGCCGGGATATTACACGCTGGATTGACACGGTGAAGTCCACGAAGCACTGCATCATATTTGGCAGCCAATTTGTTGTCGTCGACGTGGACAATGGTTTGCGGATTATTGACGTTGAAGATGGGACGATAGTGTGTTTTTTTCTGTCTGCACTTCATGCAACGCAAGAACCAGACAATACATAATTGCTTTAGGCACTGCATATCGAGGGTTCGCCCATTTTGACATCAGTGCCCTCGTCCATCCTCCCACATACGTCAATAAGGTATTGCATGAAACATCAGAACTTATGTGAGTTTTTAGGTGCTATTCGGAAGTTCTCAAGGCAAGCTGCGGCTGTACAACACGAGGACGGGCAAGATGATCCATGAATTTGCTAGCAAATTCGATGCCCCGATCGTGAGATTGGAGGTGCGTTGCCGTGGAACGAACCTAAGAACTCTTCGTTTTAGCCAACGCCTGCCGTCGATGTAATCGCCATCGGCCTCCAGAATGGACGCATTATTTTGCACAATATCAAGACAGACGAAACCGTCTGCAGTTTCCGGCACGACAATGCGATTACGGCGATCGGATTTAGGTATATTTCTAAAAAATAACGATAAATGTCTTATCAGAAACGACGAGGCTCCGTTGATGACCACAGCAGATGAAACGGGTATGATCGCTGTCTGGGATCTGGAGAAAAGAGAACTGGTAAGTCATTTTTAGGTTGTTCTAAAATAAAAAACACCTTTTACGAAAATCCTAGCATCATATTTCAGCTCGGCCGAATTTCTGGAATTCACACGGCAGCCGTCACCTCTCTCTACTTCATGCCAGGCGAGCCTGTGATGATTTCTACCTCGGAAGATAATTCGATGCGCGCATGGATTCTTGATCAGGTAGAACTTTTGGTTTTTGCAATTGTTTCCTTTTTAGGCCGATGGCATGCCGCGGCAGCTCGTCATCCACGAGGGCCATTCTGAGGCCATACAGACAATTTTATTCACGTAATTTTTAATGGATTTTTATGTTATCGTATTTTTAGTGGCCAACACGAGGTGATGTCCGCTGGGCTCGACGGGTCGCTACGAAAATATTCAGTCGAGAACCAGGCGATGCGCCACAAACTGGGAAGCGCCGGGACGATGGCGAAGTAAGGATTGCAAAAGCCGCTGTTTTATTTTTTAGAGCCAAAGCTAAGAAAATGCACATCGATTTGGACAGCATCAAGTTGGAACCGATTGTCGAGATTGCGGTAGTTGTTCATTCGGTCTTGAAAATGATTTTTAGATGGGCACAACCCGTTCGGCACAATGGGACAATGTTCTCTGTAGACATCGCGATACGTTAGTCGTGACAACGTGGACGACATCTAAAAGTACACAAGGAACGCATAGAGTAATCTATTTTTATATAATGTGAATGAATTACTTTTTGTTTAGTTGGCCCACAAGCGATTTACGAAAACGGACACCTGGCAGGGGACGACCGCCACCTCGATCGCCATCTCGCCATGCGGAAATTTTGCATTCATTGGGTATGTGGCATCGAATTTCTAAAGCCAGTTTTCTTTAGGTATTCCTCTGGGCATATCGATCAATACAACGTCCAATCTGCCCGTCTCAAGCGTACTTTTGTAGCCGAACTGACGGAGGTTCGAATTTCCACTAACGAAATCACGCTTTATTTTAGGAATCCAAAGAAAATGGTGTCGCACATGACACTGCCGTTTGCGGCCTCACCGTCGATGCCCTGGGCCATGAACTGATCAGCGGTGGTCGAGATGGGCGGCTGAGATTTTGGGATCTTCGCACGGGTAATTCATCAACGGCATAATTAGTAAAAAGCTGACAGAAAAATCTGAAAAAAATACATTTAATGTTTAGGCAAAATGAAGGCCACCTTGAAAGCGACAGGCAGCATCGTGAAGATGGTCTCCTGTAAGGCGAACAGTCTGTTGGCGGTCGCTTTGGAAAATCTGGATGGCTGTAAGGCTCCTTTTTTTCCGAAATACGCCATCCCTTTTTCAGCATCCTTCGTCTCGGTTTTCGACATTTTGACGCGAAAAGCTGTGCGCGTGTTCAAGACGATTGGCAACGGGGTTAGGTCAAACCTCAAAAGTATGGTGGATTTTTTTAGCTCTTGGCGCTGGAATTTTCGTCAAATGGGCGCTGGCTGTTGACGTCCGATGCCGAGGGATACATTCGGGTAATTATTTCAACATTTTTATGAAATAACAATTTTTTTCTAGATTTGGGAATTGTCAACCTCTTCCCTCATCGACGTGATGCTGGCTGGATCTCCCTGCATCGGGCTGTCGTTCAACGAGACCGGCCACTACCTGGCCACGTGCCACGCCGCCGAGCGCGCCATCTACGTGTGGGCGAACAAGACGCTGTTCATCGGGACGATCCCGTTGAGGTCGTTGCCCTTAGATTACAAGCCGAGCTGGGAGCAGACGAGGTGAGTAGCCGATATTCCTCCAGATCATACTTATTTTTTGTAGATACATTCCCGATGTCGAGGATGCGCCAATGGAGGAATTGACCACAAAATTGGAACAGGTTTATAAATTTTATGCGGCCCAATCAATCGACCACCTAGCTTGACGCATCGCTTGTCACCTACTCCGGCCTCGCCCCGTCGCGCTGGGCCAATCTCCCCAACATTTCAATCATCAAGGAACGGAATAGGCCTATCGAACCACCGAAGGTATTTTTTAAAGCTATTTCTATTAGTTTTATTTAGAAACCAAAACAAGCCCCGTTCTTCCTCTCCACTGCTCCGACTCTCGATGGCTTTGAATTCGAAAAGATGGATACTGGTAAATTGAGTTTCAGCGCTGAAAACCCCCTTTCTTTAGAAAACATCGAAAACGAGGAGCGGAAAATCCTGGAGGCCAAAAGAAGCATGCTCGAAATGGAGAGTACCTTTTCGACAAAGTTGCGGAGGTTTGTCAAAAATTATTGTTCTGATCAACTTCTTGCAGAGCAAAGTCCGAGGCCGATTTCATTGCTTGTTTTGCCGATTTGAAGCAGATGAGCGTGTCAGCGACTGATTTTCAGGTAATTGTGCAAAAGGTTGCTAAAAACCTGATATTCAGATTCGAACACTTTCCGAGGATGTCCTTGGCAAGTTTGTGCGTATGCTATTGGCGGTAGTTTTTTTCGATCGCTCAGACAATAGTGTTTAGGTGGAAAAGACGCGGCAAAACTTTGACTTGACCCAGGCCTACACGGCGGCTTTCACCAAGATCCACGGGTACAGAAATTCATTTTTTTGCAGTTTACTTTTTTAGCAATTCCTTATGGAAATCTGACGCAGATGACGAGCTGACAGAGGCGCTGGCCGACTTGAGGGATCTTCAAGAAGAGGTAGTTCGCTTCACTAGAATTCACGCTTTTTTTCCAGATTTGGACAGAATACGACACGCTGACCCTCCACAACGTCGCCGTGGTCCAGTGGGCGAAGAATGCGTTGTTATAGAAATAGAAAAATATTTCTTTTTTGTTTGTTGTTCTACTTTGTTGATTTGATTGTTGTTGCGCTGGAATAAAATGTTGACTTTGTACTTGAGGGGCGATTTTAATCAGGCTTTTATTTGCCTTTTCGTATCGAGAAAGCAATTTTTAACTCAGTCCTGTAGGCATTTTATAGAACTCTTTAGGAATGGATTTCCAAAATCGTGCTGGTGGTCGCACGGGCGGTGGTGGCATGGCCTCGGCGGCCGATGCCGGTGTGGAACGACGTGAAAGACTTCGGTAAACTAGAAATTACCCCGAGAAAGCTTCTTCTAGACAACTTGCCCTCGAGACGATCGATCTGCAGAAGGACCCCTACTTTATGCGCAATCATGTCGGAACATACGAGTGCAAGCTGTGTCTCACGTTACACAACAATGAAGGTACAACCTATTTTACCGTTGTTAAATTAACACTTTTTAGGTTCTTATCTGGCGCACACGCAGGGCAAGAAGCATCAAGCTAATTTGGCTCGACGTGCGGCTAAAGATGCGGCGGTATGAAACCTTTCAACTGGGAGGAAATGTTGTTTAGGACCAACCGTTCCTCCCTGCCCTTCAACAACCCAAGGTCGACATCAAGCGTTTCGTAAAGATTGGTCGGCCCGGTTACAAGGTATTTATTTTGACGAGGATTTCAGGATTTTGTAGGTTACTCGTGAGCGTGACCCTCACACTGGCCAGCTAGCCTTGCTCTTCCAAATCGACTACCCCGAGGCTGGAGACGGAGTTGTTCCACGACACAGGTTTTCTCTTTGTTTTTTCGATCAAATCCTGTATTTTTAGGTTCATGTCAGCGTACGAACAGAAGATTCACCCTCCAGAGAAAAAGTACCAATACCTGCTTTTCGCCGCCGAGCCTTACGAGACTATTTCTTTCAAGATCCCTTCCAAGTAAGCTGAAGTATTTTGCCATCTAAATTCCTTTTTTTTTTCAGGGAGGTTGACAAGGCCGAGAACAAGTTCTGGACGCTGTGGAACAAGGAGACGAAGCAGTTCTTCGTGCAGGTGGCATTCCGAATGGAAACCCGCGGAATGGACGACGGCATGCCGCCCATCCCACCAATGCCCCCGATGGGCCTCATGACCGGTTTTATTGGTTATTAAATATCGGAATCTCGATCTCTACCGTTTATGTATCACCTCGTTGTTGTCCCTTTGTGCCCATCCCACTTCTTTTCCCACTTTTTTCCGTGAATAAATGCTACCACACATGACCATCAGAGAATTTCAGCGTTGACATCGTATTTGGGTTTCTGAAAAAGTTTGCTAATTTGGCAAAAGATGGCGTAGATCCTATTCCTCTTGATTTTTGCGTATTAGATCGGTTATGGAAGTCGATCGCATAACAAGCTTCAGTCAGCATAAACTTCAAAGGTAAATTTATTGTATCTGGCTGTGTTACATCAGCACTTAGCCTGGCGGATACACTACAATATGACGACTACTCAAAAGCTGTCGAAGAGGGACTGACCGGTCTCGAGTTCTTCCGACTGATCCATGCCATTACGAGTGAAATCAAGGTTCATTTTATTTGACATTAGCGAGAAGGTCCTTTAGGTACTCTACGACCTCACTGAAGCTCCATCCGCCATCGATTCGCTCGATGAGACGCGCCCTTTCCTCTACGAGCTGAGCTCTCTTCTAGTTGAGCTTGGTAAGCTGGAATCCTGGAAAGTTGTTCAATGCTTGAGCTTTTAGATTGTGGCCAGATGCAGCTCCTTTCCGGACCACTGGAAGACCGATTTTCATCAATTGCCAATCGGCAGGCCCTCGTCGACTTTTTGCTTAGTGAACTAAAACTGCCAGGTTGTTGGAGATCGAGCGGGGCAAGGAGCCAGTAAAGGTATTTATTTTTGGAGAATCTGCGTATTTTATGAAATCTGCAGGTAGTCGACACAGATGTCGCGTTGGCATTGGATTCAGCGCTCGCAATACTTGGTGCTCAGCGTCATCAATATCCGGCAAAGGAGGCTATCGACAATGTGATGCGCCTGGTAACCATGATTTCATACGTCCACCCCTCTTTTAGGGCGATAGTGTGCTTCAGAATATGAGCTCAAGACCAACGCCCCTACTGCACGAGAAAATTGACCCGATATTGTGGGGTCCTATTGAACAGGTAAAACTATTTTAACATTTATTGTAGCCTGTTTAGTTGTGTCACCGCTTCGCCGCCGACCTACGTGCACGAAATCTGCTCCTGTTAAAACGCATTGACGTGACGGTCAACTCATTCCTTTGGTAAGCCATTTTGCATTCTTTTTGATGGCCCACATTCCAGGTCTGAAAAAGTGCGGAAGCATGAACGCGAAATTCTTCAGCTATATGCGGCGCGCAGAGAAGCCATGACGAAGGCAAGATTCCGCGGGGGATTCAATTAAGGCGTTTTTACAGGTTGCTGTCCCTGACATCATCCTCCTACTCGCTGCTTCTACTGATTTGTTGCGAATCGAGAGGGTGAAATATATTAAGAGTTTCAATATCAATTCCTTTTTGCAGGCTTCCGGTTCAAATGTCCGTCAACGTACAAAAGTCGGTGTACGACCCTCTGTTGAAATGGACGCTCCGAAAGATCGGTAAGCAATTTAAAATTTCGGATTGATACAATCGAGCGGTACCGCGACACTTGCGCCGCGACACTTGCGCCGCGACGCTTGCGCCGCGACACTTGCGCCGCGACACTGCGCCGACACGCCCGCGTCACTTGCGCCGCGACACTTGCGCCCGACACTTGCGCCGCGTCACTTGCGCCGCGACACTTGCGCCTGACATTTGCGCCGCGACACTTGCGCCGCGATACCGAGTTTCAGCTACCTGAAGATGCAATTTTCTGGTTAAAGAAACGATAGAAAGATGTTTTTGCGCTAGGAGTCACTCGATTTGGAGGGAGGGTAATTGCTACTTCTTCCGCTCTGCGACTAGAAAAGGCTTCGTGCCACCCGGGGCCTAGTCGCTTCGGATGTGCGAGCTCGTACAGGGTTTCGAGATCGGGCGCCCGAGGCGCGTGCGCAGGCGCCCCGATTTCGAAGTGCGGCAGCCCACCCGAAGCGACAACCTGACGTTTCAGGAACGCTCCGAATTGGCGTTACTCGCTTTCTGTCAACTTTTAATGCAAAATACAGTAATTACATACAAAATTCGCGCGAAATACCAAATTCACTACAGTTTAAATCAATATACGCTCCGCGGCGCAAGTGTCGGGCGCAAGTGTCGCGGCGCAAGTGTCCGCGGCGCAAGTGTCGCGGCGCAAGTGTCCGCGGCGCAAGTGTCGGGGAGCCAATCGAGCGTTTGAGTTTTATGTTTCTTGGCATTTTTTTCACTTTATCCTTTTCAGCGGTGGCCGAATCGAAGACTTTTCAGCTCCACCACGTGAGACTTTCCGTGGCCAGCGTGGAGGTAGGAATAAAACGTTTACTTGAGCAATTTTTAGGTTATGGTAACCGGGGAGGCCGTGGTGGCGGGGATCGTGGCTTCCATCGCGGTGGCGGCAGAGGTAAGCTTGGTGGCCAGGATTCAGATCAGATTCTAGGACGCGGCGATGATCATCATCAGCACAGGGGTGGCGGTGGACACGGCGGACGTGGTGGTGGCCTGGCGGGCGCGGTGGCTATGGATCGCAGGAGGATCAGGCCAGGAATGAGTACCAGCAACGACATGAAGAAGGCCAGGGACCACAATACCATAGAGGTAGTCAGACCCTGCATTTTTTCTAGATGATCGGCCGTGTAATTCCATTTTTTTAATTTAGGTGGACATCAGCGAGGCGGCTGGACTCCCCGTGGACGTGGCCGTGGTGGAGGTCGCCCTTTTTAAATGCAATTACCCGTTTTGGCTTGTTGCTAGTCGTTTTTTTGTGTGTGAAGTATTGTGTCGGGTCGTTTGGAATAAATATTTTTGTTTTAGTTGTTGTCCAAGCCTTACACTCTGGGTTAGGATCCTGCATACAAATTCTGTGACTATGTTATTTTTCTGTTGTGTGTAATGGATTACGCGCTGAAAATCGGGGCTGTTGAGGCTGGGTCTTGGGTGGAATGGTTGCCCTTGGTGTTCGCCCCGAAATTGAAATTTATATGGGGTAACAGATAGAGAATCGGAAGGGTTTTCAATAGTTTTGCTTACATCTGGCTCCCTGATTTGACACTTGCGATTATCGATTCCCTTTGTTTTACAGATTGGAAACTAATCCACCGCATTTTTCCATAAGTTCGACCTTCCCTTAGCCATGGGTGCCGATTCGGATTCGGGTTCCGATGATGAGCTTAAAACTTCAGCAAGAAGGAGCTCCAGGTAGTTATATACTTTTTTCTGAAAACAGGTTATTTCAGGAAATTGAGCGCAAAAGGCGGCGCAACAAGAAGAAAAACACTGCGCGTAAGCGAGCGGATGAAGTGGCAAAGGTCCGTATTCTCCGAGCGGGTCAAAATGACAATTTTTAGGATTCCGGGATTTCCGGTACCGATACTGAGGAAGCCGAAGCGCGCGCAGCCATCCGTCGTGAAGCCGAAGTGGCTAAAGAGCCCGAACTTGCTGTTGACATTGAATACGTTGGTGAGGCGCCGGTGCTCGACACTTCTGACCCGAACTACAGCTACTTCAACGAAATCTTCAACACTTTCAAGGTTGGCTGAAAGGTTTTTCTTGTTAATTTCGGTATAGATCGGAGGTGAAACAGCGGTGAAGGAGGAGCCCGTCAAGGATGCTTTTCCCATCCAAACCAAGCGCGACGAGACGAAGGCTGCCATTACCGAAAAGATTTTCCAGGTAAGAACCATTTATCAGCTTTAGATTTCGTTTTTAGGAAGAACTAGCCACCAAAAAGAAGGAGAAGGGCGAGGAGGAGAAGTTGAGCAAGAAGAAGCTGAGGCTGGCGCTGCAGCCTTCGATCGCCTCTTTGAAAGAAAACACTTTGCGCCCCGACGTTGTCGAATGGGCTGATGTGACTTCACGCGACCCGCATTTGCTTGTAGCTATGAAGGCCTACAGAAACACTGTCCCGGTGCCTCGCCATTGGAATGCTAAGAGAAAGTAAGCTATCAATTTTATTTCATTTTCAGTTATTTAGGTACCTTGCCGGAAAGCGTGGCTTCGAGCGCGCTCCTTTCCAATTGCCAGAATACATTAAGCGCACGGGGATCCAGGAGATGCGCGAATCCCTATGGGAAAAGGCAAGCGAAAATTTAACCGAAAAACGAAGAAATCTTAGGAAAATTCCCAAAGTTTATCCTCGAAGATGCGTGAGCGAGCCCGTCCCAAGCTCGGCAAGATCGACATTGACTACCAGAAGTTACACGACGCCTTTTTCAAGTACCAAACGAAGCCAAGCATGACGCAGATGGGAGAGTTGTATTACGAGGGCAAGGTATGTCTTTCCTATGATATCAATTTGTTTTCCAGGAACACGAAGCACAACTACGAGACCTGAAACCCGGAAATTTGACTGACGAGCTGAGAATTGCGCTTGGAATGCCTGTCGGCCCGGTATGAGAGTAAAAATTCGACTTTCAAGAGTATTTCAGAATGCGCACAAATTCCCGCCGCCGTGGCTGATCGCTATGCAGCGTTACGGCCCCTCCTTCCTACCCGAATCTGAAATGCCCCGGTTTGAGTGCCCCGATTCCTGAGGTAAAATGTCGAAAGATTATGGTTTTAATTTTTACTTTCAGGGTTGTTCCTTCGGATACCATGCTGGAGGTTGGGGAAAGCCGCCGGTCGATGAATACGGAAAGCCGCTCTATGGTGATGTTTTCGGCCTGATGGTAAGTATCGTACTGTAGCATTGTTATTTATTTATTTAAATGGATGCGCACTTGACGTCGATTTATCTATTTACTTTTATTCATTTTTTTAGGTTTCTGCTGTGCAAGATCAAGAAGACGAGAATCTAATTCAACGGCGCTATTGGGGCGAAATCGGCTCCGATGAGTCTAGCGAAGAAGGCAGCGAGGAAGAATCGGAAGAGGAGGAGGAGGAGCGGGTCAAGGAAGGTTGGTTTCGGTTAGAATTTCTTTTATCTTTGTTTAGCCGCAACGGCTATTGGATTGAAGACGCCGATGGAAGGCCAGGCAACTCCCGCTGTTAGCGTTATCACACCGAGCGTCATCACCGCTGGAGCGGACACTCCCGAATCTATCGAGCTCCGAAAACGTCGAGTGGATGAGAGGTGAGAAATGAGAAGTGAAAGTGAAAAAAATCGTTGTTTTTGTCGCATATTTTAATGATTTGCTTGTTTAGTACTGTCGGCGCTGAAACTCCTGGCGCGGCCTATCATATTATCCCGGAGCGAAAGGTCGATCGAGTTGGCGGTGCAATGATGGCCAGCACCCATGTCTACGATCTTTCGGTTTCTAGCTTCCTCTTCAAATTTTACAACTTTAATATTTAGAAAAAACAAGCTGTCACTGAGGGTGGAATCGAGGTTTCGCTCGACCCGGAGGCCCTGGATTTGGATCAGAAGAAATTGGAAGAAAAGTAAGCAAAAACGTCCCTTTCTATATGCTTTATTTAGGTACGATGAACAGCTGCGCAAACGGGGCAAAGATGGCGCCGAGACGACGGAGGATTTCTCGGACATGGTCGCCGAGCACAACGCAACCCAGCAGCGCAAGCGCAAAGCCCAAGAAGCCAAGAAGAGCGACAAGGGCAGCGGCAAGAAGTACAAAGATTTCAAATTCTGAATTTATTCCGTCGATTACCATGTTTTGTTTATTGTTTTTCCACCGTGATTTTCCCCTTTGAAATTTTCGTTCACATGTTAAATAAATTATACGAGCAGTATTTAGGGTTCTAGCGTTTTAAGTTTTAGAGGATATTGTCAGTGAGTATAGGGGTTCGTTGGGAACACGATTTCTTTTTTTGTGGGTGAAGACTTTTAGTTGGGTGCCGGGCACTTGTTGAGCTTTCCGTCGGCGTCGCAGGTTGGGTCGACCAGGTTCTAAAGGGGGTTTTCACGGTTGTATCGGCTCGACTTACGAGGGCAACCCTCGAAATTCCGCAGGTCAAAGCTTTCAGCTGATCACCACACGCTTTTCCATAAATGCTTGATCGGCAGTCCATCAATCCGTTCATCGCCCTGAAAAATAGTTTAAGCCGAAACTTATAGGTTTCTGTAGATTTTGAGCAACCTTCATAAATTTTATCTCTTGAAAAAAAACAGTATGAAGTAATACTCACTTGCAAACGTCAACCCTCACATTTTTCCCATAGTCGGCGGTGCACTGTTCGAACTGGGCCTGGTAGTGCCCGGCCGCCGAACGGTAGCAGTCGAAATTATTGTAAAGCGCTGAAGGAGGGAGTTTGAGAAGACATGTAATCTATACCATCAATTCCAGTGGTGCACTGGAATTCCATACTCATAACGTCCGTTTGGTAGTTGGAAGCGTCGGCGGCGCTCAGTCCAAGCGCTTCGTAGCATTCACGTGGGACGGGAAGGTTCTTGCGCAAGCAGTCGGCCAATGTCCACGTATTGCTGAAAACGAATTTTCGGTAGGATTCGATCCTTGTTGTTATTTTGTCGAGGTTGCAAGCTTACCTGCAGACTGGGAAAATTGCGTTACGGCCATCTTTCTGGTACATTTGCTCCCTTGGAACTTGCCAGCTTGACGGGACCGGTAGGTTCTTGCCAGCGGCTGAAAACGATGAAATTCGTACCTGTTTTTCCGAACGTTCAATCTTCTGCTTTTCCGTGAAGCTTCTTGTTACAATGAGTATTTAACGAGTCAAACCGCATAAAACGTACAAACGCCAAAAAACCGCAGATACGGCGCATAACGGGTCGAAATTGTCTGTAGCAAGCTTGCTGGACACTCGGCTGTCACCACGCCCAACATTGCTAAATTTCAACCTGCATACTGGCGATTAAAAACCAACCACCCAGAGAAGCTGCATGATTACTGAATGTGTTTGGATCGAAACTAGACCCTTTCTACCGTCCTTTTATCTGGAATCTTCTCCGGTTTCCGGTGCTTATTACTGGGGCCGGGGGGGTCCGAGGGGAAAAAAGTCGCGAAATGGGTTGAAAGGCCAAAAAAAAAATTTTGGGGGGGACCAACGCGGGGGGGAAAAAAATTCCGGGAATTTTGGGGGCCCGGGGTTTTTTTAAAAAGATTTTTACAATGGGGTTCTTTTGGTGGCAGGGGGAAACGTTTTTTTTTCCCCCCCCCACGGGGAATTTTTGGCCTCTTTTTTTTTTTTTTTATAAATTAACCGAATTTTTTTGCCTCTTGAATGCTTAAAAATTTTGCGAAAACCAAATTTTTTTTTTTGGGGGATTTAAAAAAACTTTAACTAAAAAAAAAGTTAATAGTCATAAATAAGTTTTGGGTTTAAAAAAAACCAAAATTCCTTTTCATTCTTTTAATTTTTTAGTTTTTTCAAATCAACAGCCAGATCATCCTCTTGCTGCTTGCTCTCGCGGCCGTTGCGCGATTTCTTCTGTTGATTCAAGATTCGAGACGATTCCAATTCATTGATGGCAACTTTCAGCCCATTGGCCACCGGCTTGTCGAGTTCCTCGATAAGGGTGTTGATCTGGAATATAGTTTTTATTTTATTGTCATCATTTTTTCAATCGTTTACCTCTTCTTTGATTTCCCTCATTGGGCGAGTGCGCTGGCTGTAAATGGAAAAATAGCGCTCGATGGCTTTAGCAAGCGATTCGGAATATTTGCGGAATCGGTCTCTTTTTCCGGCCTCTAGTTTGTAGTATTCGTTGAAGTGTTCCTAAAAAGTGACATTTAAGGAGGATTGTGTAAAAATTTTTCGAAAAACATACCTTAATCTCCCCACCGATATTATTCTCTGCCAAATAGCGAAAGGTTTCCTCTTTTTGCTGGGTGTACGTTAGCTTTTCATCTTAATAAATATCTTTTTAGTACTGTTTTTATATATGCTAACCGGTCTGATAAGCCGTAATATCCTCCAGCTGGGAATCCGTAACCTTTGAAAAATAATCCGGTAGCACGTAGCGCAAAAAGGTCAGCTAGAAGGTAAAAAATTCATTTCATGGAGGCGCACACCTGGCTCTCCTCCAAATGATCCCCAGATCTGCCAATATTGGCATAGATTGGGATTATTAAGGGGAAAAGGAATAACAGGAGCATTTTGCAAGTTTCTTGAAATGACTCCGAAAACAATTGGAAGCTTTTATAAACGAATTCCAGATGTTGCGCCGCTTGGATTGAGAGCACATCTGGAAACGCAAAAGCTCACATGACCGGTTATTTTGATCAAAGAAATATTTGGAATTTAAATCCTGCGCTTGCTGTTTGTGATGTACTAATATCGTTAAGCCACTGAAAATTAGAATAATTTATTGTCCTGTCTGAAACAGTAGATACAAATAAATGACACTTAATGAGGGCTTATTTGCGGCCAAGAATTCCTCCAAGGAGTCCACCACTTCCTCCTTGTCCTCCTCCCAGAAGTCCGCCCAGCAGACCACCATTTCCACCAGTCAAACCACCAGTCAATCCACCGAGAAGTCCCGAATCTCCACCAAGAAGGCCACCCAGAAGTCCGCTATCGTTGTCGAGAACGGATCCGAGGAAGTCCACCGACCAATTTTCCATTCAGAATTTGCAGTAGAAGACCATCAACAACACCAGGGGCACCAGATGGACCACCAATCAGACCTGAAAATAAAATATTAGAAGATTTAGAATGTATTTAGATACCATCAAGAAGAGGATTTCCATTGGCACCAAGAAGATGTCCGAGAAGACCTCCATTTCCAGCCAGCCAAGTATCAAGACTGTAATAGGGATACGGTAATTAGGTCATTAAATAGAAAACTGACGTTGGGAGAATATCAAAGACATCACAGAAGATCAGAGATCTGGCCAAGAAGTCCTTGATTGACCTTGTCGAGGATGGGTTCGGCTGTTTGAAGGATTTGAAGGCAAAGATTCGTGAAAGGCACACTCTTTCCAGCCAGAACACCTAGAAGAAGATGGATTGTTGGTAGATGATCATACCAGAGACGAGATATTCCACATCAGCATTAGGACAAGTCCACAAGGTCCATTTGGGACAATGAGAAGGATGGATCTCGAGTTCCCTTCAGAATATCCAAATGTTCCAGGTGTAGGCATCAACGGTCTCTCCGTCGAAGTAGTCGTCGTCTTGTTCAAGATGCGCAGCTTCGAGACTAAAGGATGGTGGGTTTAGTATCTTAAATAGTACGACTCACTCCAATCAACGGCACAAGCCAAGGCTTTGATGTCTCAATCGGATTGGGGCTTGACGACAATCAGAAGTGGCTTGTTCGGCTGATCCGAGACCCAGTTGGGCTAGGCACAGGCGAAGGCACAAGTGCGATCGGACGGCGTGCGCCATCTTTTATATCTGGTATGAATCAGTGTACTGGGGCTAACTTACGAAACTTAGAAGATTAGAAGAGGAGCTTGAAGCTGATGCTGACCATTGGAGATTCGTGGCTTTTATAGCCAACGGGAACAATCGGTTCGGATTTTTCCGAAAACAGCCCAGACCTTTCTAACTCTAGGCCGCAACCCCAGCACCATGTGCCCGATCAAAATTAGAAACTTGTTTCAAAAGCTCGACTTTTGGAAAACAAGTTCCATCCACCCGTTCGAAAATACCCACTGTTCGGCTGACCCCAACGAAAAGCTCAGCGGGACGTCCAAAAATATGTTAGCCCAGGTCCAGCCAGACAAGTGGCTTATGTTTTCGTGGAGATCGGCAGGGTCGAAAATACGCCATTGTTAATGGAACATTGGAGATGAATTTTTACACAAGCGAAGTGTGTATAAAAGGGTTTGGCTTCAAAACCGTTGGCATCAGTTTCAAGCTCTTCATCTACTTTCTTACTTCGAAATGGGCACCCCTCCGCATCGCCGGGCCCTTTTTGCCTCGGCTACCGTGGCCCAACTGGGTCTCGATCAGCCGAACAAGCCACTTCTGATTGTCGTCAATGCCCCAATCCGATTGGAGACATCAAAGCATTGGCTGTGCCGTTGATTGGTAAGTCGTACTTTTTAGATACTAAAACCCCCATCCTTTAATCCGAAGCGCGCATCTTGAACAAGACGACGACTACTATTGACGGGAGAACCGTTGATGCCACATCTGGAACATTTGGATATTCTGAAGGGAACCTCAGTCCCATCCCTTCTCATCGTCCCGAATGGACCTTGTGGACTTGTCCTGAATGCTGATGTGGAATATCTCGTCTCTGGTATGATCATCTACCAACAATCCATCTTCTTCTAGGTGTTCTGGCTGGAAAGAGTGCCCTTTTCACGAATCTTTGCCTTCAAATCCTTCAAACAGCCGAACCCATCCTCGACAAGGTCAATCAAGGACTTCTTGGCCAGATCTCTGATCTTCTCTGTGATGTCTTTGATATTCTCCCAACGTCAGTTTTCTATTTAATGACCTAATTACCGTATCCCTATTACAGTCTTGATACTTGGCTGGCTGGAAATGGAGGTCTTCTCGGACATCTTCTTGGTGCCAATGGAAATCCTCTTCTTGATGGTATCTAAATACATTCTAAATCTTCTAATATTTTATTTTCAGGTCTGATTGGTGGTCCATCTGGTGCCCCTGGTGTTGTTGATGGTCTTCTTCAGAAGATTCTGTTGAAATTGGTCGGTGGACTTCTCGGATCCGTTCTCGACAACGATAGCGGACTTCTGGGTGGCCTTCTTGGTGGAGATTCGGGACTTCTCGGTGGATTGACTGGTGGTTTGACTGGTGGAAATGGTGGTCTGCTGGGCGGACTTCTGGGAGGAGGACAAGGAGGAAGTGGTGGACTCCTTGGAGGAATTCTTGGCCGCAAATAAGCCCTCATTAAGTGTCATTTATTTGTATCTACTGTTTCAGACAGGACAATAAATTATTTCAATCTTCGGTTGCCTAGACAGCAGTACACATTGCACAAACAAAAACATAGAGTTGACCCTCCCATTTAATATCTTTTTCTTACTTATAAAAGGTAGCTCTAGCTTTTGTGAGCCTATGTGACGAATTTAAGTCCACATGAAAGAGCTAAATTTAAATCCCCATGACGTAATGGGTTGCTCAATGCACTAATAGCCGACTGCTGAACCCAAACATCAAATCCCTTTATCAGGATTGCACGGTGAACTGGCACAGATAGGGAATTTACCGTTGCACGACACGCCATACCAGAGGCCGCTTGAGTCGATCGCCACACAGTCGGTACCTTTGGCCGCTAGAAAATCGCAAATTTTGAGGCAATGCGCTAAAATTACGTTCGGATACGGTCCAATTGGAGTAGGTGAGCGGGATTCCGTTAGGATATAGGTAGGGTGAATTTTCGTCGCTTGGGTCGTCGCGCTGTACACCGATCATCACCTTCGCATCACCCGACTCTAAAGGGATTTTTTCAAATCATAACGTCGAAATTTCATAATGCCGAAATTCGTATTCGAAATTCATATCTTCGAAATTCATAAGTCGGAATCAACTTTCAAATTCAGTATGTCGAAATTCACCTAAGCTGATTTTCCCGAACCTATGCAAAAATTTATAAATTCTGAATTTCGTTATGAAAGTTCGACATGAAAGTTCGACATCAGAGCCGATTTGCTATCATCAGGTTCATGAATTTCTGATTCTTTAAATGAAATAAAGCATCTTTGGAAATCAAACGCGGCGTTCCGGAAGGCATTGTACGGTGCGGCCAAATCCCCCGACTTTCTGTTGACGGCCCGGCACATGTTCTGGTTGTGATAGTAACCGTTACCTGTGTCATCATACCAAATCATACCAAATCCAGGACTCCAAAAAGTTTCACAACAACTTCAAAAAATTACCCGCATTTTCCTGACTGCCAACGCACAGATAGATGGAGTCTATTGGAAAATATCCAGCAGGGCAGGTAATTGAAGCAGCGATGCCGACAAGGCAGCAAAATGTCAAAAACGAAAGCCGCATGGTAGCAATCAGAGAAACAACTCCGATCGGAATGATTCTGAGCCCGTAATTCCCGCATTTATGACACTCCGATAATGGCAAATTGATTACTAATCGGAGTATCCTGATTTCACCTCGTGACCGGAAGTCGGTACGAAAGTGCTGTTGTTGATGACCTGATACCCGCCTAGAACAATTTCTCCTGACATTTTTTTAGAACATTTCATACTATCTGGTTTTTTTGGTGCATTTATGGGCAAAATCTTAAAACTCAGATCTAATTAATTTATCAAGGTTGCACGGTGAATTGGCATAGATAGGGAATTTTACTGTCGCACGACACGCCATACCACACGCCATTCCGTATCGATTGCCACGCATCCGGTGCCTTTGGCCGCTGGAAATATAAAACATTTTTAGTCGATCCGTGAAAATTACGTTCGGATGCGGCCCAATTGGTGTAGGTGACCGAGCTGCCGTCAGAATAGAAATATTGGGCTTTCTTGTTGTTCACATCGTCGCGCTTGGCCCCAATCATTGTCGTCACGTTCCCGTATTCTTAAGGTATAATAATTCATGCTATAGAAAACGTATATAATAGGTGTCGGGTTGCAAGAATTAGCTTACTTTTAAGGGCAATCTGGGCAAAAGCCGTATTTTTGAATGCATTGCGAGGTTGAGTCAACCATCCGTTGTCGATATTCATGGCCTTGCAATTCCTGTCGTTGCGATCATAGCCGTTGCCTAAACTTTAATGGCTTATTGAATCATCAAAAATTTATTTCTAAAGCACGCTTGCGAGGCTGGCAGCTTCGTTAGAAATTACCTGCTTCCTCCTGACTTCCCACGCACAGGTAGACGTCCGCAATCGGAAAGTACCCATCCGGGCAGTCGAATCCAACGACGGCACCGAGGAAGCAACAGAGCACAACTAACAACACCCGCATGGGTTTGATATGTAGCCTCTGAGCAACCAATAAGACAACCTCCAATGCGGAGCCCCTTCCGGTGCCGTTATTCGGTTTTATAGCGCTCTGATAAGTCGGGGTCGCCTATGAATTGAATCGGTTTGTCATCATGTCTGGTGTTTGTACTTCATGTTTCTGATATGGAATGAAGATGGCCGGAAGATCAGAAAAAGGAATAGCCGCGGAACGTCTAGTGTTTTCTGGAAAATAATGTAGAAGTCGAAAATCACGAAAATTAGTGGCTTTCTATTTTAGCCGTTTTGCATGTTTGATAGCTTGACGTTACGTTAGACGCGTACAGCCTTGAATTCAAGTCATTGGAATAATCAAAATTTTTTTTGTTGGGCCTTTTCGGGAGCTTCTAGAAACAAACAGGCATTTTCGTCATTCGCAGGAACTCGCCACTCCCCCATTTGCACCAGTATTTGCAACTTTTTCCGGCGATCAGCTGAGGCCATGCGGCCGTTTTCCGGTCAAACAAAGCATTTTTGGCGTGGGCACGTCGGGAAAACGGCCCGCAGACGCATGGTCATCTACTGTTGGCACAGCTTTCAACGGGACGAGCGGAGTACCATATAAAAGTTTGGGGATCGGGGGTTGGTCGGTAGAATTGGTCGGATCGCGCAATATGCTGCTACTTTTCTTATTTGCAGCTGCATTCCATACGGTTGCAGCGCAAACGTGCACCACGGCAGGAAATGGGCGTAAGCTAGTAATTTGCAATTTTCTAGAACCCTGGGATACCGTAGCATTGGCAGCACTCAATTATACACGGAATGGGCTGGTTTCAGCGCTTATTTTCGACATACAATTATTATCATACTATGATTTTTAGCGTGCATTAATGGTGCCTGTGCGGTGGCTGGTGACACCTGTGCGACATTTAACGGCAACATTGTCTGCTGTCCTGCAGCCAACATCCTCACAACGAGTAAGATATTTTTCGTAACATAACTTCAACAATACACCGCTCAAACTCCTGCATTTAATACCAGACATTTTTAGGGCGAACCACCGTGGCCACCTGTGTGGATAAACTGAACCCATCCACAGGAGTCTCTGATTGCCCGAAAAGAGCCTACCTATGCCAAGACTCCACCTACTACGCTGTCATGACCGACCAGTGCCCACGCACTTGTGGACGTTGCTCGGGATCTGCCACTACACGTAGATACACTGCTTAATTTCTAGATTCACGGTATTTTAGCCCGCAGCACAACTTGTGTCGACAAGCTGAACCCGTCCACCGGAGTCTCGGATTGTCCGAATCGAAGGGCATACTGCACCAGCTCGGCCTACCTTAGCCTGATGAGGGATCAGTGCCCCAGGACGTGCGGCTTCTGCACTGCTGGATAGAGGGATCAGAGCCTCCTTAATAAATTATCGCATGCAGCATTAAACTACACTTGAACATAATACAGATCTAGGCTATTTGAGGCTAAAATCCTTAACCCTGTTAACATCTGAGCTTTCCACCTTAAAATGACAACCCAATAAATTCCCCACCCGAAAGTATAGTGTTATCACGCAAGTCTAATTCGATTAATCGACTCGTTTTTCAGTCCCGGCATCTCCCCTGTAAATCTGACTGGGGCGTGACCTCCACCTCTCTGAGATCCAAAGCGAGCATGACCTTGTGCATTCTTTTTTCACCCCCGCCGCACCCAACACTATCCCCCGAATCCCCGTTCCCCAACCGGCATTGACAAAACGGACCTACAAGGCTTTGAAACTGCCTGATTTTACCTTTTTTAAAACTTAATTAGGCTTAGGCTGCGTTTTTTTTCAGAAATCAGGAAGATGGGATCCTTTGACGTCAAAAAGTGGCGTTTCGAAATGCACAACCCGGGCGTAAATATTTTACTATGCGCTGAGGGTGGGGGAGACTAATTTTAGGGGTCTGGCGCTTTTTGAAGGCTACGAAATTTTACAAATTGCTGTTTTTCATAAACAGGAGCTACTGAAGCTTATTTATTTTATAGAACAATGCAATATATGTATCTAGTTTACTTGAACAGAGTTTGAACAAATTCCTTCGTAAAATTCATTTTTTATAAAATTTTGACTGCCTTCAAATCTATTAAGACCTTCGATTTTTAGACACCTGTGTCGGTTTGAGCAGTTTAATCGGTTAAATTTTATCAATTTAATCGATAATTTTCTTTAAAAGAAAATTACCACTCCTGAAAAGTGATATCAACCAAGAAATCTCAAACCCGGCCGCCACCTAATAAATAATCTAGCGTTTCACCTGGTCGCGCGGTTCAAAAAGTTGGGAACGGAACGGCTGGCCCTTGCCGACCGGTCGCCGCCACAAAAAAGGCAATAAGTGTGGCCGGCGAGTGCCTGGGGAGTGTGTCACGAATTCCATTTTGACTACCTGGCCACAATGGGTGGGATTTTCAAGGGTGTGCATGCGTATTTTTGAGGCTCAAACCGTTATTTGGACAGGTTCGTTGCAGCAAGATACTTTAATGAGCTTAATAAACTAACTTTACTACTTTAATACTTTAATAAACCGGCTCATTTTTGGGCGGAAACGTTGTGAAAATTCATTTGGAATACTCGGTTTCATCTGTACTTTCTCTCAAAAATTATGTTGCTCTCTGGTCTCGGATTTTTGGCTTTTGCTAAAGCGTTTTTTCACATTTAGGATTGCGAATTATACCGGCAAATTCGATCAGTTTACTCAATTTACCCCATCTTTTTGTACGAAATCCTCAATACTTTAACCTTTCGATTTTCTCAATTTTCCTCAACCGTTCGCCATCCCATCCTTGGTATTTTTTCGCGGCCAAACACCTTCCCTTTAAGTGGAAAGTTTCGGGCATTTGGTTGTCCTTGAAAAACAGCCAACCTATTCCATCCCCCGCCCCACGTCTTTTCGACCCGGAATCCCCCGGGTCTTGTGATTCGAAAGAGTACCAAGTACACCTCTAAAAATACCGGGACTAGACTTTAAATTGCCACCTTCCTGGCGCCCCGTTTGCCTTCGAAAATTTATCTAACCGCAACGGAAATCCGTGTCGATCCGTTTCCATAACAATACTTCAAACCCATTCCCCCGAAGGCCAGAGATTTATTGTGGTTTCGGGTAGTAACTATTTAATCTCAACATCGACCGATTTGGGCCCTAATTCGTTCGCGGTAATTTGATTTTTATGGCTTCGGCCACTTTACGTTTTGTCTGCACTGGCATGTTTTCAGCCGGGTTTATAGGTTCTCCTGCAATTTTCCTGTTTTCTGCTCGGTTGGGCCAAAGATTTCTGGGGCGTAAAATGTTCAAAAACGTAAGAAGAAGAACGGGAACGGAATTCCCACGCTATAGGGTCTTATTTTTATTCGGCTGCGTTATTCGGTTCACGCTAGGATTGACTTGCACCCTAGCTTAAAAGTTGGCCTATGAATTACAGCGGTCTTTTACATACTTACTCCGGTCTCTCTCTCTCTCTCCTTCTCTCTCTCTCGCTCTCTCTCTCTCTCTCTCTCTCTCGATCTCTCTCGCTCTCTCGATCTTGCTGCCTCTCTCTTTCGCTATAATATTTATATTTAAGATGACGATCTCCTACTCGGGCAACTTTTTCCAAGTGCTCTCCAGATGGCGCGGTTCGATTTGGAAGGCCGTCTGGCGGGAGTTACTTGTCTATTTAATTTTGCATTTTTGCGTGAGGTTAGTTTGCAATTTAACACATCTAGAAGCGGATCTTGCTTCCTGCCTATCCTCAATCGTTTTTAGGATCTGGTACAAAGTGATGATCGACTGGTTCTTTGGTGACCATGCCGCGCATGCCAAGTAAGTTTTAGAATTGTAAATCCCCCTGGAACGATGTCGTTTTTAGGCATAATTTTGGGGAGTTGTGCCACATGTTCTACGAGTACACACACGCCATCCCGTTGACCTTCCTGCTTGGTTTCTATGTGCATAACGTCGTCGACAGGTCGTTTTTAAGTTTTCGTATGTACCCGAGCTTTATATCGGCTGCTTTTTTGCATAGCTATTTTTGAAGCTGTGGCATCCCCCCATGGTTGAGCATATTTGTATTTTTTTCATAACAACTGTCAGTGGTTTTTGAGCTTTCAAAACCACGCGCAAGTCAAAAATTTCGAATCGTTTGTCACTTATTTGAGGGTTTTTAAGCTTCTAGTCGTTATTCAAACCGAAAAAGCGTGTTTTGATGGATCATAAAATTCGTATCTTATTACCGCACCATATCTCACCCTCCAAAAAAGATCAGTGCTTATCAAATGACCTTGTTGGACCCCTGGCGGCCAGCACGGTTCTAACGCCCCCGCAGATTTATTGCACCCAGGATCCGTTCCGGGATACAAAACAACGGGGAGACCAGGAACTGTTCACTATTGCTAGCAAAAAATTAAGCAGGGATCGGAAAGCGGAGAAAAATAAAACAAGATCGAACTTTTCAGATGGTGGCACCAGTTCAAATCGCTGCGCTGGCCGGAGGACATCATGGCCCCGTTGTGCATCGTCATCCCGAGGAATGATGAGAAGAGTCAAAAGCGGAGGCATACCATTGCCAGATATGTCAATTTGGCTGCGGCTTTGGCTTGGTGAGTGACTGATCCTTGCGTAAAACACTGAAACTTCCTTCCTGCTTCAATTAGCAGTTTTTCAGAGTAACCCTAGCCATTTCTATGTTAGCCTCAAGATATCACGATTTCTAGGCGTGACGTGTCTCCTAAACTGCGCCATCGTTTCCCCACCGTAGCCGCGGTCGTGGAATCGGGGTTGTTGACGGAGGAGGAGTACAACATCATTGAGGAGAAACATGTGGGTTATATAGTGGTCGTATAAATATTTTGGTATTTATAACACGGTATTGCTTGGCATTTGGTATATTTCATATTTTCGGATAGTGAAAACTGTGTGTTTCAGGCAGATTGCCCTCATATTCGATGGATGACACCGTTGCACTGGGCCGAGCAGATTATGGAAGATGAAGATAAGGTCAGGCCCGATTTCATCAACAAAGCGTCAATTTCAGGAGAACAAACCCAACGCCCATCACGTCCATACTTTTTACCATGGTCACAAATCCGATAAATATCCATTTTCTGTTTTTTAGAAGTTTCCGCTCTCCGTGAGTCACTTCGCGAGCTCTACTGCTTTGATTGGGTCTGCGTCCCGTTGGTCTACACCCAGGTGATAGGATTTTATATAGGTTTTTAACCATTTCTCTTTAGGTCACCTGCCTGGCGACGTATGCCTACTTCTTCTTGTGCCTGTTTGGAGATCAATTTGTGGAGGGAAAGGTATGACATATTGTTCGAAGGGATGAGTAGGAGAATTTTAGGATATCGATCTTGTCTTTCCGGTCGTTTCAGTTATAAAGTTCATCTTCTTCATTGGATGGTTCAAGGTGAGAGTGATAGAGAGAGAGAGAGAGAGTTTCCAAATTTCCCTTCTAGGTCGGACAAGACCTGATGAGACCCTTCGGACTTGACGATGATGACATTGAACTGTCCTACATACTCGATCGTAATGTTCAGACGTCTTTCGGCATCGTCAGCCGACTAGCCCTCGAGAGATACCGTAAGAATATTCAAAATTTTTGAACAGTTCCCTTAGCCGATTTGGAAAAGAACACCGACAAGATGTGGGCCTCTCGGCCTAGCTACCAGCTCGTCAAAACTGGCACTATCGTTTCCAAGACACATTTGCATCATAGGCCCCAGTTGCACGCTATTGTTCCGTAAGTATACAAAAATTAACGAAACGTAGAATTTCGATTTACCGACGATTTATTTTAAATTTCGTAACGAATTATATACTTTTAGCGTCGATGGTGACGTGAAAGTTTCGCCGTTCCAAGAAATGCTCTCCCAGTTCAGACGCCGTGAATCCAGGTAGTTGATTGTGCAATTTGCACTGTTTAAGAGAGTCCCTTAAATTTTAATTCAACCGCTATATTTAGACATCTGGCCTGGTAATCTGCGGCTACAAACTCCAAAAAACATCACAAAATTCGCATCCCGGTACTACCCAAGGTCGCTAAGAAATCATATTTCGAGTTTTCTTATCTTGGTTTTGATCGCTATTTATTCGTTTCTCGGCATAAATATATGCTCACACAAAAAGAAACAATAATAAGTATAATACCAAAACACACTGGGACCGGAGACAAATTAAATAATCCATTCGAAATTCCGAAACCTAGGCAAGGGTATAGGGGCTTAATAAATGTTTTGTTCCGCGGATCATCATTTTTGTTTTGTATCGTAGCTTCATTTTACCGGAGATCGTTGTTGTGGAGAAATACATCGCGTCGAAATAGCAACAATAATCGTAGTACCAAAATTGCACACAAAAAAATGTGGTAACCGGGGGCGAGATGTCGACGGGGGCAAAAAGTGCAAGATTTGTGGTGAGTTGTATCTCGGTATCATTTTGTATAAGATGGGTTTGAAAATCACAAATTTGAAAAAATAAAAGTTAAAGACCACATCAACTCGAGTCGACTTCAATAGCACCGGGTGTTGAGGCGCTGCCATCAACGTCTTCCTGAAAACGGCCAGATTTTGATGATGTTCTCTCACGCTCTCTTTCTCACTCACACTAGCTCTCTCTCTCTCTCTCTCTCTCTCTCTTTCTTTCCCACTCATTCTCTCTCTCCCCCTCTCTCGCTTTCCCTCTCGATCTCCCCCTCCCTCTCCAAATTCTCACTTGGAAATTGTTTTTATCCTCTCTCTTTCTCTCTCTCCTCTCTCTCTCTCTCCCTCTCTCTCTCGCTCTCGCAATGGCCTTGGGCTTTAAATGACTTACCTTTTTGATATCATCTACAACCGGAGCTGTATTATTGCTGGATACAGATGGCGTTGGAGCATCAGACGGTGATGAACCAGCGTCCGAGCAATTACCATTTACAGCCGGGGATCCGCCCTAGATCATCCAATATCTTGAAAAACTATCCTACGACGTACCTTAGCACTCGGCGTATTCGATGACTTGGGTCTCGGCGATCCCCTTGCTGGACTATTTGGCATCTGACCATTCGAGGCAGCCACCAAGCTACTCAATGCCGCAGTTGCTGAGCCGGCGCTGTTTGCAAATTGCGCGAGTGGGTTGCCGGCGTTCTGAAAAGATAGGTTTCTACTTTGTCAGAGCAACGGGATAGACCTTGAAGTTGAACTAGCAAAAACTAACCATTAACAATGGATTCATCATCCCTCCAGCCGTCATTGCCAACATTGGATTGCCATAAGGGAATTGGCTCATATTTGGCAGCCCATTGAATCCTGAAAAGCGTGGCATTGATGTTAATTTATTGAGTTCCTAAACTCCCAAAAACTCAAAACAATACTCACCAAAATTGCTCATGCTAGCAAGGGTGGTCGGGTTAAAACTGGAAGGCCCCGGCTGTGCGTGTACGGTAGCTGTGACGTTGTTTGTCGACCTTCTCGAGGAGGGGCCAGGTCCCGCCGCGAGTAGCTCTTCCTTATTCACGCAGTTTGTAAGGTCATGTGGCATACGACCGGTTAGGGCTCGTCGGATCTGAAAGAGACGCTATTTTTTGGTATGGCACTTGCATACAAATAGGATATATCTCAGTTTAACGTGAAATGATAATTCTACAGTACCTCTTTTGCCGCCGATGCCCTCAATTCCTTCGATGCACTCTCCGAATACCAAGCCGAATGCGGCGTGCTCAACAAGTTCGGGCAGTCAACCAGGATTGGCGCTGCAAAAAGTCCAATTTTTAAGAGCTTTAACTTTAGGGCTTACAAATATGAGAGTCAAAGGGCCCAGGCTCGTGACAATCGAGGGCTGCTGCTCGGAGATGACCAGATTTGAGGGCTTGGGCCAAATCCATCTCGTTGATAAGCCCCGCTGCTGAGGTGTTGATGATCATACTACCTTGTTTCATCTAAAAATAGTAATAGAATGCCGTGCGGCAAGCGGTAATTTACCTGCTTGATCGTATGTTCATTGACAATTCGTCGGGTGTCTTCTGTTAATGGGCAATGTAAGGAGAGACAGTCGGCCTTGTAGAGCAGATCGTCTAACGAGAAACACCTAGAAAAATGAGCAAAGATGAAAGGTAGGCGAGAGAGAAAGAAAAAGATGCAGTAGAAATCTCGCTGATGTTATTCTTGTCTTTTGGGACAGTTTGAAACAACTTACCTCTCAATCCCCAACGATTTCTCCATGCCATCCGGCAACAACGGGTCGTAGAAAGCAACTTTTAGCCCGAAAGCTTTTGCCCGTAGCGCAACGGCGGTTCCGACCCGGCCGCAACCTGAAGGAAAAGGATACTTTATACATCCACCTTAATATAAAAAACCAAATAAATAACAATATCAAAATGAAGTAATTTCCTTACCAATCAATCCCAATGTCTCATCCCGCATTCGTCGTGCCCCGGCCCCGATTTCTCGGACTTGTTCAGCGGTCGTAACCTTGATTTCAGCAATAATGAATGTTAATAAAACGATACCTTTCGTCCTTCTGCCACCGCCTTGGCATACCAAAAGGTTTTTCGGTAGAGATTGAGGATAAAGGCGAGCGTCGAATCCGCCACTTCTTCAATGCAGTCGGCCGGTGTATTGCAGACGGCAATTCCTAAATGTGGTTTAATTTTTTAGATGAATTTTTCTTCTTTTCCATTTGTTTCACTGAATCCAGCTCCTCGATTTTGCCAGATTAGCGGTTTTCAGTTTTCTATTTTGGCCCCGCGCCAGCCGCCATATCCTAGCCCCCACACACGAGAAGGGGTAATTTGAGATGATGGATTCCCAAGTGGGGCCGGCCCACCCCACTGGGTCTCAAGGAGGAGCAGCTTTTGCTTTTCCCAAAAAAGGACGAGGGCTTGGGAAGACTTATCGAAAGGTGAAACGACGATATTAAAGCCTACCAAGTTCCGTTGCCGCTTTCAGGTCAATGTTGTCAACACCGGTGCCGATGCGGACGATCAGCTTCAGGGCGCTGAACTTTTTCAAGTCGTCTTTGGAGAGCGGATGGAATGCCACATTAGGGCGGCGACAGCTTCGTTGAGGACCTGAAATTGCGGAGGTTCTTTAGGAGCAAGCGTCTCTTTCACTCTCGCTCTCCCTCTCTACCAAGCGATCTCAACGATCAAACATTCCAAGCGCTGCATATTTCAACCGATTGTTGCCCTCCCCCAAAAGGAGTGTCCCCTCCTCCAGCTCCTGGTTTGTGAGGCGAAGGTCCCAACCTAATTGGGCCCCGGATGCTCCCCTGTCACGTCCCGTGACGACCACGGTTACCTAACCTAATAAATTCCCCAAATAACTATAACTCAATACAATCCGCTGCTACGAGCAGCCTTCTCCTTCTTTCCGGCCATCCTCAGAAGCCCGCAGTGCCGTGCTGATGGACCGTGCTCCCCTTCTCCTTCTCTATGGGCGCCTCCGTGATCCAGGGCCACATCATCGTGTTCAAGTACAAGCCCTCGTCCACCGACGTTCGCATGTCCACTTTGCATGCGGTTCCGCGGCATCCGGAAGGCGACCCTGTATTCCCTGCGTTCCCGACTATATAAACGCCCGCCTTCTTCCTCTCATCAAGTCGACTTCTCCATCGCCGTCTTCCCGGGCTCCAGCTGGCTGTTCGCCACCGCGAAGCTACGTCTGATTCCCGGCCTTCTTCTACGCCTCCTTCGTGTTCGCCTTCATCGCCGCCTTCTTCGCCCTCATCATCGCCTTTGTCCCATTTCCCCGTTTTTTGCTGTGTATTCATAAAAGGGTACCCCACCGGGACCCTTGAATAAATCGTGCCCAAAGTTCCCCGTCTTTTGCTCTCCCGGCTATCGAGTGCGCAAATTTTTGTCACTGGTGTGACAAAGTGGTGCCCCGAGCGGATCACTGGCCCTTTCCCCCTGTTCGTTTTGGGCGTCGAGCAACACCTGAGTCAGTGTGCCCGCCTACCTTTTCGCTTCTTTCCCTGTCCCTTCTAGCTCCCTATACGGTTCGATCCGTGTTTTTTAATGCATCGAATAGAACCCTCCCTCTAGCTCCCACCGTCCCTGTCCCCGATTTTACCGGCCACTACTCTCCGCAAAGGAAGTAGTGGATACCGCCTCGGCCACCTTCCGCAAGGCGATGGATCCCCCTCGGCCACCTTCCGCAAAGGAAGCGCTGGATACGCCTCGGCCACCTTCCGCAAGGAAGCGATGGATACCCCTGGCCACCTTCCGCAAGGAAGCGATGGATCCCCGACTGCCCTTTCCGCAGGAAGAGTTGGATACAATACCCCCTGAGCCCACGCGCTCGAACCCAAACTTTGCCAATCAACCGACGTTGATTCGGCAACCTTCCGTTAGCTGATTCGAGAATCCACAGAAATTGGCTGAGGACCAACAAACGGCTGAGGACCGAAACAAACCGGAATTGACAAAAAATCAGTACAAAATTCCCACCGGTATCCAACTAGTCAAAAGACGTTTAACGCTGTTCATCAACAATCTGAACAAGGAATTCATTCCAAACACCGAATGGATTCTCAAATCCGAATTTGAGCAGCTAAACGTTAGCCCAGACGAATATGCTCAACTCCTTGAATCTACCATCACGAAAATCAAGACGCAAGATGTCGAATTCAACAAAATTTCCGAAGAATAGGGGAATCATGAAGCATTATCAAAAATTTTTAAGGAAGTACTATCTTCCGGATAAAATCCGCTTTCCGAAAAGCCAAAGTCACGGGAAAATCGCGCCGGCGTGCAATGCAACAACAACGCCTTTTCGACAAAATGACCTTCCCGCTGTCCTCGTTCCCCGATGACAGTATCAATTTTCGTCCCTAAATTCAACAACCCAAAAACCAAATCCCAAATATAAACCCAATTCGATTTTCCTCAAAATTCCCCAGAACACTGGGCCTGTTTTGGAAGCTACCCATGTCCCTGTACAAATCACCAAAACCCTATGCACAACAGGCCATCATTTTATTCGCCAAAGAATTCTCTCCCAAAACAAACCTTGGAGGTGAATTCCCACATTCGATGGAAATCTGGCCAATCACGATTCTGGCAACTATTCAACGAGCTGATCCACAGTCCAACCATACGATGACGTCCACAAATTCGCCATTTTGAAAAAATTCACACATGAAGCGCATTTGTAGTTGATTTTCCTACTACCGGACAGAACTACCTCAGCCCTCCAGCTTTGCACGATACCTACAACAATCCCCTAGCAAAAGCAAGCGCTCGCCGGCTCAATCTCTACCAGCTGCCACACGATCCGAAAAGCATGAAAATGACCATCCTAAAATCCGAAACATTCGACCGGATGAAGCAGTCAACACCGGACTACCACTTCCGTACAATGATAAAAACAAATTTCCCATCAAACTAATCACGGAGTGATTTCGGATGAGATACAAAAAGGCATTGAATGGAGTACCAAAAGGTTGATCAGGGTGCAGAACCCATCACCTGTCTGCAAGAAATCAGCAAATCAGACCACCGAACGTTTCCAAGCATGGCAGCCAATAGAACCTGCCTATTCTGCCACCGTGTCGGTCACCGACCAAAAAACTGTCACATGCTCTCCAAACTCTCCATCGGAGAGGTGAAACGCATTCTCATCAACCAAAAAGCATGCTTGGTATGCTTCGAAGATGACCATCGCAGCCACGAATGCACCGAAAAATGCTATAAATGCGGTAACGCACACCACCCGCAGTTGTGTGGAAAATTGGGTTACAAACAGTTTCCAAATCCCACACAGAATACCACGACCCAAGCAAATCCTACGACACCATCACCCCAGAACCCAGGTCCGAGTGCCCAAAAGCCAGCTCAAAGTCAATCCCCCACAAAATACCCAGAAATACTAATTTCCAGAACAGGGGCCATGCAACGTCCATTCAACAATAATCGTTTCAATAACCAGTACGGCCAAAATCGAACCAACACGTTCAACGGGCCCTATGTGCCCCAAAATAATTACCAAAAATTCCAGCCACGAAATAATCAAACCTATCAACAAAACAACTACGTTCAAAATCGTCAAGCCATATCGTCCCAACAACGGGCGTATGAATCTGGCAAACGCCGAATTTAGCAATGCTACAACAGATAATGTCCAATCATCGACATCGATCAAAACACCTCGCCAAGAGAACAATCCGGTTCTCAGGAAGGTGAAATTCAAGAATATGTGTTTTCCGAACACGATGATGAATGCTTTCAAAATGCCGAAAACGAGACCCAGCAGTTTTTTCGTGATTTCGAAGATCTTGCATGTTAAAAACACAGAAGCAAGATCTCAATTAATTCACGCAAAAAGCAAACTGCTCCCCACAATGACAGCGACATTCATCATTATCGACACTGGTTCTACCCTGTCATACATCTCTCAAAGCCTTCAAAATAAATTAAAACTACCAATTATTGAAAAGGAAAAATTACGCATCACCCGATTTGGTGAGACAAGTTACATCGAAACCGACGTTGTCGAAGCTACCTTGCAAACTACCGTACACGACCTCAAAATTCGTCTTCGCGTCATGGAAGATATTGACGGAGATAAAATTTCACAAATAGAACCAGATGATATTCCGCACATTGATCCACTGAAATTGTCGATTCCAGAGACCATCACTGGATCGGTAATTGCACCATGTGACATCATCCTTGGGATGGATCAATTTTGGAATATATTTACAAGCCATGAAGCGTCACGCTACCAAGTGGCATGAAAAAGATACAAACGATCTTCGGAGAAATCATATCGGGTATCTATGTCTCCGATAAGAAAGAACAACTCTCTAAAAATATGATTTCAAGAATTCAAGAACAAGAAAAAATCTGGGAACTAGATGCCATTGGTATACTAGAAAACCCGGAAAAGACGCTCAAGCCGAACTGAATAAAAAGATCGTCGAAGAGTTTTATAAAAACGCTAAAATTGATGACGGGAAAATTTTTGTACAGTTCCCATGGAACGAAAAGAAAACCGAACTACATAATAATCTACCTATCGCGCAACGGCGCCTTTATTCATTATGCCAAAATTACAGAAACCGGAAAATGCAACAATTATGCAAACCTACCACAAACAAATTCAAGAACAAATTGAAAAAGGAATTATTGAAATTGCACCAGCGAGCTACGGCCCATGTTATTACATCCCACACGCTTGCGTGATTAAAGAAACATCAAACACAACCAAACTTCGAGTTGTCTATGACGCAAGCGCTCACTTGAAAGGGAGACCCTCCCTTAATGACTGTACGTACCCAGGACCATCAATGATCCCAAATATCGTAGGGATCTTCTACGTGCAAAGAAATCCAAAGATTCTATTAATTTCCGATATAGAAAAAAGCCTTTCATCAAATTCATCTACAAGATTCTGAAAAGATTAACGTTTTCTTTGGCTGAAGGATCCCGAAGCCTCCCAGCCCAGAAAACATAATTTTCTTACGATTCAATCGAGTTCCGTTTGGAATCAGCTCCTCACCATTCCTCCTTAATATTTCAATAAATTATCTCCTCGATCATTACAAACCCGAAATGTCCAAAAGAAATATTACGGAATATATATGTCGATAATTTGATGCTTGGCGCAGCTGACGAAGCGAAGCCTTCGAGAAGTATCAAAAAACCAAGCAACTATTTAATCAAATGTCAATGAATCTACGAGAATATATCTCCAATTCCGATTCGGTAAACATAAAAATACCCGATTCCGATCGGTCAAATACCATTGCCCAAAAATTCTGGTTATCATTGGGATCCTACCAACGACCAACTGAAAATTAAAATTAAAATGGACTTTGACAGCAAAACAGCGACTAAACGTAAGGTGTTCAAAGAAGACTCAAAACTTCGACCCACTGGGACTATGCGCCCCATTATTGATTGATGCAAAAATTTTCAAACAAGATTTATGCCGACAACAATACCAATGGGACCAACCCCTTAATTTAACCGATCTAGAGAAGTGGAAAGCAATTGCCGAAAAATACGACAACATCGAAGTTACCTTACCACGTCGTGCTCTGGTCGACGCAGATACTCATGAATTGGTAGTATTTGGTGATGCGTCGCAACATGCGTACGCGGCGTGTGCGTACGTCATCAGTCGCACGGACACCAAAACACAACACAGCTTATCATCAGCAAAAATCGTCTCAATCCACTAAAGCTACGCATGACCATTCCTCGAGGCGAGCTTATGGCTCTGCTTTGTGCTACCAATTTGGCCAAGTTCGTCATTGAGGAAACGGATCTGAAATTCAAATCTGTGAAAATATTCAGCGATTCAGAATGCGCATTGAAATGGCTGGTTACCCCCAAAGCCATCAATCTCGACGTGTTCACAAAACGGCGTGTCGAAACGATCAGAAACACTTTAGAAAATCTTACGGTACCATTCAGCGTACATTATGTACCCACTGATCTGAATCCTGCGGACCTTGGCACTAAAGGAGTGGACCTTGAAAGATTCCAATCCTCCACTTGGCTTACAGGCCCAGAATTCATCAAACATCCGATCGACACATGGCCTGAAAAAAGTCAACGCAACTGGGAACTCCCAGAAGATCCCCATGTGGTATTCCTGTTTGGAAGAGCACACAGGCAGAACCGAAAACCTGATCAAATTGAACGCTACAGTAGGCTCTCCAAAGCCATACGAGTAACGACAAGAACGCTGAAAATTTTGAAAGAGTGGATTACAAAAACGAATGCGAACCGAAATCAAAGTATCAAACTACCAGCACTCTGCCGAAATCTGAGTGAAAATCCTCAAATTATTACTAACGACGATACAATACCAGGTCTCGACCTACTACTTCTAGAACACCAACGAGATCCGGCAATAAATACCTATGCCCACCTGACAGTTCGAGATGAAAAATGCTTATTAAAATGTCCGGGACGCCTCGGGCAAGCTGACCTACCAACCTATCAGAAAGCCCCAATTTTGGTTCTTCCAAAGTCACATTTGAGTATGTTAATAATACGGCATTCTCATATCAAAACAGCACACAGTGGCGTCAACCAAACCCTTACTGCAATACGAAAGTGCTTCTGGATCCCGAGAATCCGAAGCGCTACACAAGCCTACATATCAAAATGCGTTCACTGTAAAAGATTCCAAGGAAGACCCTTCCGATATCCGCCAATGCCCGACCTACCCCACCAAAGAGTAAATCGAGCAATACCGTTTGAAAATTGCGGTGTCGATTACTTCGGGCCAGTCATGCTAAAAATGCAAAATCAAAATGAGTCCAGCGAAATCAAACGTTGGGTCGCATTATTCACTTGCATGACTACCAGACTCGTCCATTTGGAAACAGTCGAAGATCAAAGTGCAAGAACGTTCCTACTCGCTCTCAAGCGTTTCTGCGCTCGTCGAGGAGTACCAAGAACCATGATCTCCGACAACGGAACCAACTTTGTTCTGCCGAAAAGATCCTAAAGGCAACAGAACATCGTGAGGACACATTCCAAGACTTCCTCACTGAAAAAGGCATTAGATGGAAATTTATCACACCATTAGCCCCTTGGAAAGGTGGCTTTTACGAAAGAATGGTTGGATGCGTCAAAAAGACCCTCGACAAACTACAAAATCCACGAAAATTCCATCTGGATGAATTTCCTACCGTACTCCACGAGTTGGAAGCAATCGTGAACTCCAGACCATTAACCTACCCTGGTAATGAAATTGAAAATTATATTATTCGACCGATAGATTTCGTGACTCCAGGGTTACAATTGATAGAGGCCAATACTTTGACTCACAATGTGGACGATCCAGAATTCGATCCACAGACAATCAAAATGTACAAAAATTGGTAAAACCTTCAATGTGCACACTAAGAACTGGAAAAAATGTGGCAAATTTGGAAAGACGTCTATTTAGCGAATTACGCGAAAATCAGAAGAAGCTCAATGCCCAAAATGGTCAATCTACTTCGATTGTACCAAAAGTTGGAGACATGGTTCTAATAATCGATACCAACAACAAAGGAATAAAAGCGCCCCGCGGGTCTTGGCCTAAGGGTATTATCACAGAACTGATTAAAAGTCCGGATGGCCAGGTGAGAGCGGCACTCCTACGGACCCCCAGAACTAGAATCATCCAACGAGCCATATCACAGCTTATTCCACTAGAAATTGCTACAGAAATCAAGTTACCCACTGAGGCTGTCCAAAAAACTAGGCCAAAAAGATACAATCAATTTACCGGCCCGTATACAGAAAACGAAACCGAAGAGGATTGGTAAAGTCGCTATACACTTTATTATACGCAATTTGCATCGCGTCACCCAGCAACCGGAAACCCACCATGATTACCCTATGAGTCCAAGTATATTAACCGAGCCACCAGAAGAGATTCACCAAACATGAAACCTCCACCCGACCGCAAGAAGCTGAAGGAGATGAAGGAGCAGCTGGCCGAGTCTTCAAGGCGGCTGCTGAACCTTCCCCAGCCACCCACGCCGGACGTCAAGCATCCCTCCACTGACCACCCAGCGCTCGACCAGGCCGAATCGGCGACCAACAAACCCGAGGAAGATGTCGGGGCCACGCCAAGTGAGCCCAAACGCGCTCGCCTCCGAGGTAATATCACCCATTGGCGAACATTACCCACACCTTACAGTGCCCCAGCCCGCTATCATTGGACGCCCGCATTCCGACGACGCGCCATCTGCCGCTACGTTGCGACGCCTTAACTCCAATGCTCTCTTGGAGCGGCACCGCCAAACCAAACAGAAACGCGAAGCTCAGCTCACCCGCAAATGTCCCGTCACTGATTGTACCACCGCTCATAGCTTTCGCGCTCACCTTCTGACCCTCCCGACGATCGAAGCCCGTCTCGAGACATTGGTGGCATATGATGCGTGCAGCAACTGCTTGCGCATTCATGCCGATGATTGCATGGTGGAGCCCAACCGCTGTCGCATCTGTCGGGGCGGATTGATCCACGACGAAGCAATTTGCCCTTCCCGAGTGCTGTGAATACCTGATATCCTCCTCACCCCATGATATTCCCGAACCACTGTGATTTGTACGCATAATTCAATAAATCGCCGTCTCGGCACCGTTGTACGCACATATACCACACAAAGTACACCTTACCACAAATACACATAATTACGCTGCTACCCTCCTTGAAACAGAATACAAAGATCTATGGTGTTCCTCTTCGGTGCGGCTTTAAGACCGTATGGTCGATTTCTCGTCCCCCGGGAGGGCATCGCGCCCAAATGCGGCGCAGATGCAAATTACAAAAATTCTAATATAAACACTCGTCCCCCGGGAGTGTCACGTCCCCGTGACGACCACGGTTACCTAACCTTAAAATTCCCCAAATAACTATAACTCAATACAATCCGCTGCTACGAGCAGCCTTCTCCTTCTTTCCGGCCATCCTCAGAAGCCCGCAGTGCCGTGCTGATGGACCGTGCTCCCCTTCTCCTTCTCTATGGGCGCCTCCGTGATCCAGGGCCACATCATCGTGTTCAAGTACAAGCCCTCGTCCACCGACGTTCGCATGTCCACTTTGCATGCGGTTCCGCGGCATCCGGAAGGCGACCCTGTATTCCCTGCGTTCCCGACTATATAAACGCCCGCCTTCTTCCTCTCATCAAGTCGACTTCTCCATCGCCGTCTTCCCGGGCTCCAGCTAGCTGTTCGCCACCGCGAAGCTACGTCTGATTCCCGGCCTTCTTCTACGCCTCCTTCGTGTTCGCCTTCATCGCCGCCTTCTTCGCCCTCATCATCGCCTTTGTCCCATTTCCCCGTTTTTTGCTGTGTATTCATAAAAGGGTACCCCACCGGGACCCTTGAATAAATCGTGCCCAAAGTTCCCCGTCTTTTGCTCTCCCGGCTATCGAGTGCGCAAATTTTTGTCACTGGTGTGACATCCCCCGAATTATGCGCCCCAGCACCCGGGCCAAACGCCCTCCCGCGGGGGAGTCCCACAAAGCCCTTCGTCTGCCGGAATCGTTGATGGGGAAAGTAGTAGTAGCAGGAGCGGGTGAAGATGAGGATGGGGAATGGATGTGAGTTCGTTTAAAGGGGGATGGGACGGAAAAGGCAAGGTCGGATTTGGGCCAGGATTGAAACCGAGCAGGCTGCTTCTCAGTGGTGAAAACTAATTCCGGAAGAATTTCTGATTGCTTACCTTATCATGGATCTCATGGGTGTATTGCGCATCACAAAATGCGACAGTTGCCACATCCTTCAGGATCGGCATCTCGATCGAGCAGTCCCGGCCGTCAAGCAGGGCTACCAGGGGACGACCCTGCAGCCCGTTTACGCGGCCAGCCACTGAAAATGATAATTTTGCATTTGAACTAGCTATCTTTCGCTTTCTCTCTCTGTCTCCCTCTCGCACTCTATGTCTCTCGCTCGTTATCTCTCTATTTCTACCTCTTTCCCACTTTCTCTCGCTGTATCTCGCTTCTAAAACCATCAAAAACCCACTGGCTAGCAACTCTTGCAGCGGATTCGTAGAGATCGTGGGACTGTCTAGCGATTCGGAGTGTGGCGAATCTGAAATTAGGACTTGCCTTGATCGAGTAGCTACAGTAACAATGATTTATAGGGAACAGTAGTCATCTGGGGGCAGAGGGGGAGGCAGACAATTGTTTTGGTGTGAGTAAACGGAACGTCTGATTGGTTCTATCGTTGATGTCGATATTTTTGGAAGAAAAGACGTGGAGAAGGAAAATCAGGTCAAAAACCCTGCGGTTGTCATTGAAAACCTTATCTAAATAGAGCAAAATTCAGTAATGCACTTGGAATTTGAATTAAGTGTCTCTAAAACTTAAAAAGGCATAACTTGCTTTCCGACAAATCTGTAAAAAATTTAAAAAAGCACATCGAAACGAAACCCAAAACCCGAAAACGAGCCGATACACTCCCCGCGAATAGCTACTAAAATATGGATCTTTTTCGGGGGCACGAGCGCGGCGACGACAACGAGGGCAGGAGCAGCAGAAGCAGAAGAAGATTGAGGATGAAGGCGTAAAGAGGTGTGTCGTGGAATAGAAAGAAGCAGTAGGAATCGACGCAGAAAGAGGAGAAGGAGGCGTTGAGTGGTGGGTCTCCTCGCCGAGAGGAGGGGCAAAGCATTCAGGGGGGTATGATGGGTGTGGTAGTGGTGGTGGTCATATGAAATTCGGAGGGGGCAGCAGAAGGGGGGTGGGCCACAGGAGGTGGGTCCCTGGATGAGTATGGGGGCAATGCTCGGCCGTGTGCTTCAACCGAGCTGCTGTGTGCCCCCCGTTCCTCGTAATTTGGAGCGCCCTGCAATGGGCCCTGCGAAGGAAACGAATAAGAAGGGAAGGAGAAGCTCTCCCGATTCAGTGTGTGCCACCACATCTCTTCTTTCTGAAGAAGGGGGGTCTTTCGGATGGGTCCCCCCTTGGGCCCTTCGCGCCCATCTCAACACCTTGACATCTGTGGGGACACAACCCATTTCAGAAGCGCCCGGGCAGGAGGAGGGGATTTTTGGATTATTGGGGAAAAAAACATTGCTCCAGGTTTTAGGACACGATGCAAGGTATATTTTCCAATGGTGCGTACGGTAGTAGACCATAGACTACAAACTACAACATGGAGACTCTTAAAAATGCGTAAAAAGCGCCAAATAACGATCTTCTGGTTGCCCCCTCAAGAAGTGCGCCCTGTTCCTGTCCGGGCAAGTTAGCAGGGCTTATTGGAGAAAAATTGTCTTTTTCGAGAGCCTCTTAATCGTTACCGGGACTGCGAAGCGTGCGATTTATCAATTTTCGTCAATTTAGCACCGTTGTTTGTCTAATTGTGTAACTGTCGAGGTCTAGTCCAAGAAGGCGTTGATTTCAACGCATTCCCCTTTAAACTGACAGTAGCGGTGTATCAAACCCCTGTAGTTCCTGTAAACGTAGCAACAAGCGAAAGATTTTTTGAAAATCTCTAAGACTTGGAAATATACCAGGTTCTCTACTTCTCAATCCCTTTAACTACCCACACCATACTTCCCCGGGAGCCAGCCAAAGATTGAATTGGACATCCTTCTCCATTTGATGGGGTTTTTGTCGCTGCCTAGCCCCCGCGGAGAGACAGACATAGCACCAGCAGCTCTCCCTTCGACGTCCCGAGCGAAATTCCCAATTCAGGGCCCATTAGGGGATCCATTTGAATGGGCCACAGAGGCTGTGTCCGAGGGGAAGGGCCACCCCTTCGGCTTATTAAAAGTTAATTGAATCGACACGACACCGCCGGGGGGAGCGAGGGGGTGGCTCTTTTCGTTTCCGGCCGTGTCTTTCGGGTTAGGGTCCCATCGGGGGGACATAGAGTGGAGGGCCCTAACCTCAAATGGCCAGTGGTTACCGGGTGGAATGGGAATTTGGGCGACCGGGGAATTGTGATCAATTCCGATATGGTACCTGGTGGTAGTTACTCTTTGATAACCTGCTACAAGCAAGAACGTTAATTATAAATGACACGATCTCACTGGCTCTTAAAAAGAGCAAAAAGCAAAAACGGTCAGGTCCCGGCGAGATTCGAACTCGCGTTCCAGGATTCAAAGTCCTATGTGCTAACCACTGCACCACGGGACCGCTGGGAAAGGATGTCGGGAGGGGGCTGAAGAGAGGGCAGGGGCGGGCCCGGCTCTTACCGAGTCACCTCGAGCGAATTATCAGGTTGCAAGGTGCAGGGGATTTGATGAGATATATTTGGCAGGAAAAAGAGAGGAATTTCACAGAAATTTTCGAGTCATTTGCATAAAAATTAACACCACATATTCAAATTAAGCTGGATCGGAAAGGGACCAATAGATAGCCAAAAACCAATATTTTTCAATCAATCACTAAGTCGCTCCATTAAAACCATAAATAACTTCCATATTCAAGTTATTTCCATAGTATGGTAATTAACCGCAAAAATAATTACACCTTCAATTACCCAAAAAACTGCAAACCCACCAAAAAGCAAAACGGTCAGGTCCCGGCGAGATTCGAACTCGCGTTCCAGGATTCAAAGTCCTATGTGCTAACCACTGCACCACGGGACCGATGGGAGAGAGGGCCCTGAGGACACCCATGTGGTATAACAGCAACGGTAACTGCGGGGAGTCTAGGGAATCAGCCGCCAGACGGGTGAAAATTCCAAGCCAAAAATAGATTACAACACGGGGGTAGTATTTCCAATTTTTGACTGCCCGGGGACATTGCCGGACGAATCCCGAAAAGCCGGCAATGGGCCCCCAGGGCATATTTTGGAGGGAATCCGCCGAAATGGGGGGATAGGGGATTTTGTGGAATGGACAAACAGAGACAGACACCGGATGGGCACAACCATTTCCAGGGGAGAGCTTCTGGAAAGGAGGGGAGTAGCGGCAGTTCTGCCAAATGAATTTTCCGACGGTGTTAAGGGCGTTCTTGGAAAAGAATGAGTTTGTCTGAGGAAATGGATTCTCAGAATGTGAGGTTTTTGGGCCAGTTTTTATGTAAATTTTGACAACGATAGGAGAACTATATTTTATTCAAAGCTACCGTTACAAAATTGATTTATAAAATTCTTTTATCGTGAATTAAATAGGTTTGTCGCTATTAGATGTATTTTTGCATTAAATAGGAGGCGTATCGGCAAAAAATCAAAGACGCCCAATTAGGGACACGGAGCGGGGCGGAAAAAGGAGCATGAGGTGACCGCTTCCGATGAATCGTTGCCTCGTACGACATTTAGTCCCCGAAATGGCGTCTCTCGCCACGGTGCGGAAAAGACGGCAAGCACAAGAACACACATTTAAGTGATTGATCTATATTTTCAATGTTATTTTCTATCTTAATTTAGAGTGCTAGGTATAAAAGCTGGAGCAAAAAATAGTGCCAGACTCAGAAACCAAGCCTGAAATTCTACTAAAAAAATCCAGTATATAAAATCAAGCTCATATAAAAATTGGATCTCCCCCCATCGGTATAAACTGCTTTGTGGATGGCCGGCGGTCTCGCCGGGTCGTGCCGAATGGGGGCACTGCCGAAATAGGATTTGCCTGCCCGTTTCCTCCCCGGGAGCAAGGGGTCGGCCTCCTCCTACTGGTCTCTCTCGCACTCTCCCACTCTCATTCTCTCGCAACCACAAGCAGAATAGGTTCCGGCGGATGCCCGGAGGGCACACCATCGGGACCGACGGGAGGAAAGGCCGGGGGGACGACAACGGGATGGGCCTGCCAATTTATGAGTCAAACTCCTTGGTGCAGTCGGAGAAAGTCAGGGGGGGGGGTAAAGGGACTGAGAAGGCATAGGGCCAGTGTCACGTAAAAATAGCCGGCAAAAACGCGGTTTTGAGCGTTCGTATATTTGGGGTCATGACATTTGACTCAGCCCCAAAAAACAAGTTTCTTATTCCAAAGGTTGTAACGGAACAAAGGGGTTGTCTGACGTACTCAGCAAAAACATAATTAGCTTCAGCGGCGCTCTAGTTAAGATTTTTTTAAAAGTCCCTGACCCACCGCCCCTTGTCTCGGGAATTAGGTGACAAACAATTACACAAATGGAAAGGCAACCGGAAAGGCTTTTTGGGATATTGGCGGGATGAGCTCGGGATGTTCTCGAGATCACACGGATATCGGAGTGCCAGGGTTTTCGGGAGATTATCCCGTGGTGGTGACTTTGGAGTGTTTGATCACAAATCTTACGGGTGTACACCGTTAAGGTGCATTGCGAGAAGATACGTTAACTTATGGTAGACTACGATAAGCTACATTGGGCTAAGGTGCCGTAAGAAGCGGTATCTCTTGTTCATAAGTTATGTTAAGCTACGACATGCTGGGGTGCGCTACGCTACGCTACTCTATGTTGCGAGACGTTACGTTGCGGAACGCCAGGTTTGATACGCTATGCTACGTCACGCTAGCTGCGCTAGGTTTCGGTTAGGGTTTTTGGTTTTCAAATTCTGCAGTACTCTACGGCTAGATACGCTAAGCCATTTTGCAACCGATTGGCTTAACTTTGCGATACACTAAAAAAGGCAAGGTGAAAAATTTCAAAATTCTGACCAAATATCTTTATTGGCGCATAAGGAATCCAATTTAGAGCCCAAAAACCAAAATATCACGTTAAATTCAGGCAAAAAAATCCAAATTCCACGAAACACCCACTACGCTTTTCCAACAGGTGTCCATCCCACTAAAATATGGACCGAATTAGGTATGTAAGGGGCAGAGGGGGGATGAGGGGTTGAGGAAAGATGCTCCCCACCGCCTTCCGGGCCCCCATTCCAAACTGATTAGCCATTCAGCGGATGCCGGCCACCCAAATAGAGCGACCGACCGAAGGGAGAGAGGGAGCATAAGATGGACACGAATGGGAGGAGAAGCAGCAAAAGGAGAAGAAGTGAAGAAGGGTGTCTCCTTAGCTTGTGAGACCCACAGGGGCCCATCCTCGACATTCGTAATTTGGTCGGCTGACGGACACACCAACCCCCTGGTCTTCTATTGCCATTCGCATTCATACCAAATTATCGGTTTTGGAGTGGGCAGGGGGTTGAGGGTATCGAAATGAGGATTTGAAATAGAATGAGCGAAAATTTAAAGAGAAGAATTTCTAAATAATTCGTAAAGAGTTGCCGGTCGTTCTGGGACCCGGATTCCCGCTGTTACCTTTTACGAAAATTGCTAATTGTGAGAGCGACTTTCTCAAAATAAGAAAAAGGCTCTTTAAAAAGGTATTTTTGCTAAATTAGAAACTTGGGTAAACTAGTCAAAAAATCAAAACGGCGAAGTTCTACAGTATCCAGACAAAAAGTCAAATGTGTTAACAAGTAGACTAAAATATACGCTTTCTCATATTTACCAGCAAAATTAGCAATTTTCAGACTGAGCCAACCAGAAAGAAAAAAATGGAGATTTTCTAATCCTAATTATTTTTTTACACTGCAGCTCGAAAAAATTCCTAAGACGGCTAAAAGTCAAAAAGCCCGGGTTATCACAGCATCCCAAAAGTTACAGCAAGTGGCTCCAAAAATACCCAACTCCGCCAATCCCAGCGAACTTCGCAGCCGAATGATTAATTTATGAGCCATCGCTAGCATCTGGTGTCCGAGATTCTAGCGACTTCCATCATCCCTTCATCCCCATTTCTAAAGGCTTATACTCGACGCCTCGCTTCTAGAACGCGACAATCCTTATCGTTTTCGGAGGGAATCCGGGGAGAATCTGCGGATTTTCTGGCGACGAATGCAAAGCTTCCAGGTTCGCCTGCGTCTGCAAATCTCAGGACTTCTGTTTGATAATTTTTGAAAAATGAAGGGTTGACTTAAAAAAACGTTTAGTGAGAGCGACCCCATAATTTGTACGTAGTAAAACCCCCATGTAGTAAAAATAGATTTCCGGGGGATTTCCCTGAGGCGCTTCGAAATGAATAACTTACGTCTTAAAATACAGAAAACATAGTTTCCGACCAGATACTAAAGCAAGAATAAGGGAAAATACGTCCCTAACCCAAAACCCGACGACCAACCAAAAAGACCCGATGCCGTGACTCAGCGTAATCGTCTTCCGGCTATAAAACATCAAAAGGGCATGCAGCTGGGTTACAGGTTTCGCCCCGGAATGACATGACAAGGTCAGGAAAGTGGTTTTGCTTTCTCGTTGTTGGACCGGGTTGACGAACCGCGCACTATTTGGACCATCTGGGGTGCCGGGAGGCAAGCTAGCAGAGGTCCTTAGGGAATTTAGCAAGATGTGATGGAAGGACCACAAAAAAGCATACAAAAATTACTTTAACCCACCTGGTTGCTGTATCGATATCGGCAAGTGTTGATGGTGATGATGATGGTGGTGATGGTGAAAGAAATCCGGCAGCACCCTTTTTCTCGGCACCAAACTTCTCGGAATTGACGGACTGTTTCGACGTCTTCGTTCCCCGGAGGATTTTGCCTCTTTTGGCGGGAGCGTGATCGTCAGCTGCTTGTCAACCTAAATTTAGAGACTTGCATGGGGAATTTTAGCACTTACCGTAGGATCTGGTACTGGTATATCCCCTTCACGTTTTTCACCACCTTCAAAATGGGCCGAGCAGATGCGAAGCTGAAATTGTGAGGTTAGGAAATTAGCTAGACAGCGTTTTGGACATGGGTCTAGCAGGATCTCAATGGATGATGAGTGAAACAAACTTTGGGACGATTTTTGAGGCTTTTAATGTATATTTGCTAAAGTTTCAGTAGATGCTTAAACTAGAGATTTCGACAGGGCCTCTAAGTTTCAAAAGCATCATTATAAAAACCCGTAGTTACTGAGAAATACTGCAATTTACATATATTGTACTCAACTAGCCCATTGACCGAATGATTACATCTTAAGGTCGGATTTTGATACAGTAAATACTACTTTGTTAATCACACGAGCACAATCACAACAAAACATCAGATACACACGCGTGTGTCATGCTCGGAACCTGGCTGACGACGGTCTCCTCCGTCCTCCCGATGGCCAACAACCAGCGCTGTCGCAGGATAAGCGGACGTTTGGGGATGCGGTAGAAATGTCGATTATCCTCTTGGCCGCGGTATCTTGATCGGAACTTGCAGTTCGGGAAGCCGCATGTCGTCGGCATTCAACTGCCGACGCAAAATGAGCCACCACCACCCTGAAGCAATGAGGGTGAAGAGGGGCAATTGCGCATAAAAGCGTGGAAGTTCTGTAAGTGGTTTATGGAATTTCCAGGCTGGTCAAGTTTACCGTATTTTAAAAGAGACCGGTCGGCCGGATGAAAGTTGGAAAATCCAGGAGACGTTTCCGATTCTTTCTCAGCCTGCTGTGACGCATTTATAGCAAGTCTGTCGTAGTAAATAGAACGCTTATAAAGAGTACGGTATGTCTTTTGTAATTCCATGAAACTCACATTACAGACACTTTCTAAGGGTTATATAAGCGAAGCGGAATCAGCAAAAAAGCGATAAGGATAAGCAAGGAAATTTGGATCACTGGAGCTGTAGCTCAAAAGCCCAAAACAGGCTTGGTTTTTAGGTGTATAGCCGAAGCCGGGATCCGTGCCACTAAAGCGCCCCAATTGACACCACATTTTGCTGTTGGAGGCGTCGGCAGCCCCTCATAACCGACGCTTCAAGGGCCCCCATTTCATTTACACATTGAACGGATGTTTGGGGGATGGCTTCCTACCAAATGGATACCGGCATTCTCAAGCGGGCGGAAGCAATTTGCATCCGTACCCATACCCGGGGCTGTATACAGCTCTTTACAAGGTGCCAGTCAAATTAATGGGTAGCGAAAGAAAGACGGTAATTTTTAAAAGTTTTATCGGATTCATTTTCATTTTGAATCGTAGAGATTTATAGCAACTTTAAGCGACAAAAGCGAAGCCACAAAAGCCGAAAAGAAAGCGCATATAGCTTGACAAAATGACACCATAAATCAGCATTGATATTCGGATTAAAAGACTCAAAATCAAAAATTTTTAAAAAAGGCAAAACTTTGCGGTAACAACTTCGAAGTGATTTTGCCTTTCAAATCCCTTTAAAGCGCCATCACAAAATGTAGCTTAACGTAGCCTGCGTGCTAGCCAACACGTGATGCACGATTTCCACTGTGAACTTAAATTTCCCAGTAAGACCAAATCTACCGTAACACCGCGAACCCATAACTTCAAATCCGCCCCGTATCCAAATCCGGTCCAGCCCCAAAATTCGGCCCCGGCGCCTCAGCTGGAGTGGCCTCAATAAAATACCAATTTTGATAGAAGCCACCTGAGCTGGGTGAGGCCTATTTGGGCCTCCTGAGGATAATGAGGAGCACCCACTTGAGGTGGGGGGGGGGACAAGATTTTCTACAGACTCCTCGCCGGGGGACGAATTTTTTTTGGAATAGATCAAAAAATGCGGTCGCCTTGGTAAAAAACACAAAAATCTAAAGGCGCCGAAAAGCGTAAAATTGACCCTGACAAATGATGCATGCAATTAACATGATAAGTTTTAGAGATCTGATTTGGGTGGGACAAGATAAATCTCGGAGGTTTTGTCTAGCTCAAGGGGCATAGTGGCGCCGCCCAGTCCTTTTAAAAGTGTAAAATCGCGAAACTGGACGGCGTAAATGATAATTTTATACATTTCGGTGCAAAAATAATATTATTACGCGATTGCTGCTGACCCTTTTTCGGGCTATGATTTTGCACATTACTTCTCGACCTCAACCCGAAATCCTAGTACCACCAAATCGCCCTAACGCGTCCCGAGAACACCAGATTAAACTTGGAAATTTTTCGGCCGCTAGATCCCACCCGCATGAAATCAGCTTTGACACGGGATTTGCGGCTTTTGAGGGCGCCGCCTTTGAGGCCAAACCCAGGCCAAATGTCTCCCCTGGGGGGCCATCCGAAGGAATTTCAGATTTACCACCAAACACTGCCGGGCTCGAGACATAGAAAGGGCGGCGCTCTAATTGGAGTGATTTATCCGGTTGGCCGCACTGCCATGCCCTCCAAAAAGGGCCTTTGAAAATTTTGGTTTCGTGGGACGGGGATGAAAAGCTTCCGGAATCGACCCGGGGACGGGTGGGGGTTTTTGGTAGGTTGTCAAGGGATCAACTAGAAGCTCGCTCAAAAGTTTTGTTTTCACCGGATTTAGGATAACAATGGTAACACTAAGGTAACATCTTACTACGCATTTTGGCGAAAATTATCAAAGCATACATAGTTATCATTTTCGATGGGACTGCGTTGCTTTTAGACGTACGGTAACGGAATTGTTTCTAAGCATTCCAAGGCTAACTAGTCGTATCAGTTGAATTGTACTGCTTAAATATCCTTAGAGCCTCGATTAACACAAAAAAAATCAAAAAAAATTCATTAATTGACACGAACTTCGTTGCAATTACCGTATTACCGTAATTTTGGCAATCATCTTAATTTTTTCTGATTTTAGGATGAAACATGAAATCACGAAATAGGTTTTTGACCGGTTCCGGTTGTGCAAAATGCAAAAATGAGAAATTGAGGTTAAGTCAAGTAGCAGAATTTTTACGTTTTTAAGAGCCGACGTTGGTCTTATTGAAAAAAACATCCCAAAAGTGAAGTCGACCCAGTCTAGGTTGGACCTCTGGTGGGAATCGAGACTCCGACAGGTGAAAAAGGTGGTAGGCAACTGGGAACGGCGGTGATTGGGTCGGGAAAAATTGGGGTGGCTGGAGATTTCGGGTGGAACAACGTCAATTAAATGGAGCAAACAAAAAAATCTGAAACAAACACCTAAGGTCCCACCGTCACCCAGCCACCTACCGTATACCTCCGCATCCCAATGCCCTTTGCCAAAAACCCCAAAAAGGAGAAGAGGCCCGGACCTTTGGCCACGGCGGCTAAATGCAGTTGTTGGGGTAATAGGGGTGGCCCTTGGCTCCGCGGATCCTCCCCTGGAATAGGAGATGCGGTCCTCCGCCCCGAATCAGAACCAGAAGAAGGAGAGGAGGAAGAGGAGGAGGAGAAGCAGTACCACACCCCCAAGACCGACAACGCGCCCAACTATCCCCACACCCGCACCCAACGATGTGGGGGTAAGCGGCCTCATTAGGGACACACTCCTGGGCTGATCCCCGGAGGCAGGGCGGTGCGGCTCTTCGAGACTCACCAATTCCCCGGGCTTCCGCAACCCCGGCGACACCGATTAGCCCTGCTACTGGGTGGGGTAGACGGGGGTAGAATATGGGATGCCGTCAAGTTGCGGGAATTAGGGAGGGTGAACCGGAGTTGTTACTCGGACTTTTTGGCAACCAGGGGACGGTACAGATCGAGATATGGCTTGTCGGTTCCTTTAAGGTTCCATAGAAGCTGCTAAATGCGGAAAACGACCCTGGACACGACTAATGCTCGATAACCAAAATATCTACGCCGTGATTAGCTCCAAGGGCCATAGCTTTGTCAGACTTTTTCAGAAAGCCTAAGCAGAGCTGATCTTAAGCAGAGCTGAGCTTCACCCCAAGCCTAAGCCTAAACTAGACCCAAGTTGAAGCCTAACAAGGAGTGTCCTTTTGGTGTCATCGGCAAAACGATTCGAGACCCAGCTCATTCGATAGAGAATTGAATTCTGAACAAGACCGTGTTTTTCATTTTTGCGGAATGGCTGTCGCTGATTTTATAGAATTAAAAAACCCAGCACGAAACCTTAGCAACTCGCTCCCCAGGCGCCAATGTATGGGCGTCGCCGGCAGTTTTTTAATTTTATAAAATCAGGGGCAGCCATTCCGCAAAAATCAACAACACATCTAAGGCTAAAAAGAGTCTTTTTAAAAAAGGGCTTTTGGTTTTCGCAAAAAGAGACGAATTCTCGTGGCAACAAAAAGTGCTAAATTCCTTTCAAACTCTTAAAATGCCACAAAATGCGGAACAACAAAAAGTTGCTGGCTATTTAAAATCTTAATAAACTCGGTACCATCCCAGATCACACGTCAGGTCCACAGTTTAATTTCAGAAAGTTTAAATAGATCATAATACAGAAATTATTTGCAAGCCGAAACCGCTAGAAACTGGATCTGTCCATTTTAAAGGGATGCCGACGGCATAGTCAATCGGTTACGCGCCGAAAAGAAAATGTCTCTGCGCCTCTCCCCTGGGCGCGCTTTCCCTGTTGGCTACTTGCCAATTTGTTGATGGGGGGGGGGGGGGGGGGGATCGACACATCCCGTCGGCAGCCCTTTAATAAGGTGCCAGCAACTTTTGGTTGATCCCACATTTTGTGGCATTTTAAGAGTTTGAAAGGAATTTAGCACTTTTTGTTGCCACGAGAATTCGTCTCTTTTTGCGAAAACCAAAAGCCCTTTTTAAAAAGACTCTTTTTAGCCTTAGAGAGAATTTAGCCCTTTTTGCCTCAATCTTATTGTTAAGATCGTAAAATAAGCCAATGAATACTTATTCAGATGAACCCTTGGACGCAAAACTTCAAAAAAATTTGCCTGCGGCGCTTTGTAACGGCACCAGAAACCATAAGGATGCACGGGGGCCAATCGGCAAAACGGATGGTGCGGGTGGGGTTCGAACCCGTGGGGCAAGACTTCTCAGTACAGCGTGCTAACCACTAGACCAACGGGGAGACTCGAGGCCTGTATTGGGGAAGCTAGACCCGCCCGCCCCGACACGGTACCGGGGCCGCCAAAGGGGAGGGTGGCGCCCCGTATGGCGAAGGTTTAAAGTTATAATATCTCAGAGAAGAAGCATTCTTTCGATGCAATTTCTTCTTTACTTCTTCCGGCAAGGTCTAATGCATGTTTGAGCAAAATTTCAGCCCAAACGGATATCATTAACCCTTGTTTTGGCCGCAATTTAGCTTTTAAACTTAAAAATTAAATATAAATTTTTTAAAAGCCTATTTTGAAAAAAACTCTTCTTGCGGTCCGAGATTATCATTCACCCAATAAGCGTGCTTTCAGCCCAAACGGATGGTGGGAAGGCACTTTTTGACGACTACAAAGGTTTTGCGGACAAACATACAGCAGACCCCCCCCCCTCGAAACGCAATTTAAATCGGCTGTTAAAATTCGAAATTTCACTTTTTTTGAAATTTTAAAGCTATAGTATGCAAAAGTGTCGCCGGTTCCGATGGTGTATTCAGTTTTGCGATCCGATGCTTGGTTCTTTTTTAAATCCGGAAAAGGGCCCCAAAAGAGTCGTATGGGGGTACTCACAAATGGTATGGGCTACTGCCCGCTAACCCCGAGTCTTGTTCAGAATTTAATTCTCTATCGAATGAGCTGGGTCTCGAATCGTTTTGCCGATGACACCAAAAGGACACCCTTGTAAGCCTACCTACGCCTAAGGACCACCACCTTCTCCCTGAGTTGGAAAGAACTGGGCAGTCTTAAAATGGACCCCTCAGATGGCTAGGTGTCGACATCCATGTCAGGAAAGTGCATAAATGTCAAGAGCTAGTCGTTTTAAAGGGTCGATTCTGGTTCCTTGAAAGATTCTAGGTAGTAAAGAGTAAAACGGACCAGTAACAATGAGTAAAACAAAAGATTTAAACATACCTAACCAGTTCTTTAGTTCTAACGCAACTTAGTCCAACTACCGTACCTCGCCGGCACCCAAAGAGACCCAGCCGAAAAACCCCAGGGAGGAGATGTTAGTGGGTGTGGTGGTTGGGTGGGTTGGTTGAGCAGCAGCCCCAAGAAGGAGTTGGCGGTGCCCCCCTTGAAACCCAATTTCCCTCGTGGAGCTATCATAGGGATCGGGCCCAGCAGCCAGGAGGGCCACACCAACCCCCCGACGACGGCTCTTTGATGGCACCTAGGGCGGCTTGGCGGAGGGGGCCACATCCCGGTAATACAATCAGACACTCCACCCCAGTAAGGCAGGGATAGGAGGCCGAGGATTGAGGCCCATCTGTTGGGATTGAGGCTGAACGACGGGTTGAGCACAAGTAAAGTTCGTGGTATAAGGATGCTCTAGGGAGCTGCAGCCGTGCCTTCTCCGCCCCTTTAAAAAAGTGCCCCGTTAAGCGCATGCGATCCCGCCACGTGTCTCGTTCTCTCGTTCTCTCTCTCTCTCTCTCCTCTCTCGCTTGATATTTCTATTTTTCTCCTTTTTTCTCTCACGAGAATGACACGAAACCCGACCGTAGCTATCGACCAGGTAACAAAATTCTTTAAATAAGCTGCCTGAATTACCGTAGCCGTCTTAAAGCCAAGGAATAAGGCAAGTCCACGAAATTGCACCAAAACCTATATTGGGCCTCAGCCAATTACCACCAGAAAATATTTGTCCAACAAAATAATAATGGGCAGGTGTCAATTGGAGGGAGTGGAGTCGGGCCATCCCCCCTCGGGGGAATCTTGGCGGCCCGAAATTGGGGTCTGGTGGAGTGGGGGGCCCGGCAACCACCACTTCCTACCGATCTCTTGCGCCCCTCACCGCTTGACTTCGAATTGATGAGCGGTAATTGGAAGAATCTCCCAGGGGAGGGCACAGAGCTGGCCCACAAATTTTTCCAACAATGAATTGAGGGTGGGTGGGCTTCTCATAGCAAAAGATGGGGAAAATTGCTGCCTCGTAACAGCGCAGTGACGGTGGCTAAAGAAGTGGCGAGGCAAAAAACTGACAAATTAAAGGGACTAGGAAGGGCCGAAGTCGACGCTTTTTTGACTGGGTCTAGCAAGTTCTGGCTATCTTCGATTTCCACTATCGATTTTTGGAAAACTAGCGTGTTTTGAATCGCGAAAATTTGTCGAGACCTAGTCTAGACGAAGGGTCAATTTTGGCATTTTCTCAGCTCTTTAAAGGGCCATTGAAGTGAAAGCGGTACGATGCATAGCTTGTCAATTTAAGGAAAAATTCAAAACGTGTCAAAAAGGTGGCCTGACAAGCAGGAACGCTTTAAAGCTGGCAAGTCGGACTTTTTTTTTACTGGTAAAGAAGTGCGGATCAAGATCAGGATTAAAGATATAAACTAAAATTTAGTAGCCGCACCGGATTTAAAAGTATTCTACCGGCCAGCCAGGCCCAGACACCGGTTTAGTATTTTCACCGGAAAGCCCCAGCCTCCCTCGAGCCACCCCTTGAAATTCGCCGTTCCGCCTGAGCTGGCTGATACCAAAAGACACATTGGAAGGGGGTGGCGGGGGGTTAAAAGGAGAAGACGTGAGCCCCGCATCAAAAATAGGGACTAATTCAAGCGGAATCCCCAGTGTTGGACCCCCCCCCCCCCACTGCCGGTAAACGGGTAATTGGGAGCCGGGGAGCATTTGGCTAAATTTCACCCCCCACCGCTTCTCCTTCTTCTTCCAAACTCCGGATGGGTGGGTTTGTGACAAGTTAGAAGGGATGGATGGTTGGCAGGTGGGGGGCTACGGATGGGTGCCGGATATTGGATGGAAGAAGAAAGGAGGGAAGGTGGGCCTCACATTAAAAAGATGTGGCCACTGAGGAGAAGCCGGAGAGGGGAGGAGATTGACCCACTTCCGCACCGCCAAAGGGTTATTGGCTTTTGGATTTGATCTGGGGCGAGCGGAGAAGCTGAGGTGGAGCTAGCTGTTGATCGTTTTGATCTGGCTCAAATATTTGAATTTTCCGATTTTTAAATAGAAATAGCTAAACGCTAGATAACCACTCTCCTCCAAACCCACCAACCCTCATTTTTGAAGGCTCCTCCAAAAAACCCAGTGAGGGGAACACCTCCAAATCCAAAAAGCAGCCCCAGCCAGACCCCAGCTGTGATGGTGGTGACCGGCAGACGACATGGCTGTGAGTGACATGACGATCAACCCGTCCAAAAACATCAGCAAACACTGACTATCGGCCCCCAAAGATTGCCCCATTAATGGCAGGTATGCGCCTCAATGAACTTGCTATAATTTAAAGGCTTGGCAAATCAGCGACCAAATTGAAGCGATCGGCTTTTAACTTACAAGGAGTCATGTTTGATGCCCTGGAGTTGCGCAAAGCGACATAGCTTCTGCGGCACAGCTCCAAATTCGGAAGGCATTTCACCAAAAAAGGATGAACGATAGCGTCCCAAAAATATATATATATTTCGTTAAGGACGTGCGAAACACCCGCAAAATTAGGTCCGAGAGCGTGATCGTCCAGCAACTTTTGAAGGTAAGAGCTACGCTAATCAACTAGTTTACATAGCAAAAGGCGTCTAAGAAGTATAGGGTCAACGGTAAAAAGCTAATTCACAAAACCTTAAGAAGTTCAAAAATCGGAAAATTATGGTGGAAAACAGCCAAGCCCAGGCAAAACTTCACCGAAACAATACCCGACTAACTTTCTCCCGGTCCAACTGATGCCACGAGTTTGGGTCGTGTGTGGTTGCGGCCGAAATCCGACCCGACACGGTCTTCTTCTCCTGCCCCAGGTGGTTTTGGTCCTCCCAAAAGTCGTCTATACCAGCAGCTCGAGTTTCGGAGCCCCAAAGTCCTTCTCAAAAATCGCCCAAACGGTTTTTGGGTGGTCCCCTCGGGCGATGGTGTGGTGTCAATTTCCAGGGCCAACTGTTTTGTGGGGGATGGAGACAAGTTTGTGGGGAATTTGACAATGCGACGGGATGACTTGGTACGGAACAAAAATTAAGTCAGGACTTTCAAACACCTTGAAGGAATTGAGGAATTAATTGTATTCAATATTCAGAAAAATTTTTAGGATCTAGGTACGCGATGAAAGCATCCGATTGGTTGTTAGAAAAGTTGTTAAGGAAAGTAAGTTAAGTGAATAGAATTTAAAACTCACATTTTACAGCAAGGCTCTTGCGCAGTTGCAAAAAATCAGCTGGTCGTATACTGAAAACAGGGCATTACAAATGCAAAAAAAATCGACATCGAAAATGACAGAAAACCACGATTTTCAACGTTTGAATAAATAGATAAAAGGTAAGAAAACTAGGTCACTAATAAATAAAAACGGTGGAACAAATTTCCACGAAAATCAGCGCCAAATTTCTCTAAGACATTCAATAATCGACCGCGGCTCTTCCGGTCCATTCCGGGCCGACTGGCAAGAATTTTACGACCTGCCGCTGCCCCGGTTGGCGCAAAACAAAGAAGGGCACATGATTTTCGTCCATTTCTCAGGTGGAAGTGCAAAAATTGGAATAAAAACCATTGCTTGTGGAAAATAAATCGAGAGATCGTAAAACCGGAGTTCCGGAGAGTGCATTTAGGAAACGGAAACACGCGGAAAAGCAGCCGGGGAACAAGGCACCATGTTATCAGCGAAAGGTCACGCTCCCCCTTTTCGGCCAATTCTCACTTTTGATCAATTTTCGGTAGGGTGGGGCATTTGGCAGGGCTTCAAGAGGCGAGAAAAGATCTAGGAATTCGTAAAAATAGTGATATTTAGGAATACGGTAATGACATTAAACACATAATACGATAACTATGATAAACCAAGTGTAAAAGTTATAAATCGAGGACGAGGGGAGTAATACAACGGAATTATAGGCATAGGGCTTCAAAAGTACGCTCCCTGAAAACCAATTATACTCCTTTTACTTGTGATATGTCGCGAAACAACCGGCCGGTCTCCGGGGCAACAAACAACCGCAAAATCGGGCGCAAAATACCAGAAGTTTTTGATTTGTATTACGATAAACTAGATCCCGTTTTCAGCATGAAAGCTCATACAACTCTACGACCATTTATATTCCTTGGTAAGGTATCCTGCAGCCCACAAAACTTCGCCATTTGAGGCCCTCTCGCTCAAGGAAAATCGTCGGTAATTGCGACGTTACTTGGACAACCCTTTAAACGAGAGTATCAAATGGTGAGGCTACGATGGATCCAGATATATTTTTTCGAGGCGTTTAAGACACTTAAAACACCTTAAGTAATTTCTTCTAGACCCTAACAGCGCCAATGTATCTCAAACCGATAGAACTGGGTAACGATACCTTTGCAACAATGTTGCTCATCGATACACCTGGTTTGGATGTGATGGAATACGTGACAGGTTTGTAAGAGCGTACGGATTTTGATAGGCGCGAAAAACGGCTGGCCATACTGTGTGTTTTCAGCCAAATTGAGCACCGAAAACGTGACCTTTTGCTATGTATTCGACGCAAGCCGACAGGATGGTTTACGCTTAGTCATGGAATGCATTAAGAAAACAGCGGCGATTCGGGGGAAAGAAGTTGGTGAGTCAAATGGAGTAAATTAGTATAGAATTAATGTATTAATGTTATTTATACTGAGTTTAGTGGAAAGAAAAAGTGCGATTTTTTAAAAAAATAAAAACTAGAAGCGTTTGGGTACATTTCGTTCGGTGATCAAAATTAATTTGAGTCGGCTAATTAAACAAATTGAACTTAGTTTTTGTAGCGTACTTTTTTGCTTGCCAGATTTGGCCAAAAAAGGATTTTTCATAACACTTTCAATGCAAAGGCCTTCGTTGATTTTTAAATTGCCCAAAAATTAATTCTATTTTTTATTAAAATTGCTACCATAGCGTTTCGGGGTCCAATGAGGCGAAATATAGCATAATTAACAAAATCCACGCAGTCAAATTTTTTCCATGAGCATAAAAAGAAAAAGCATGTTCGAAAATCAGCACCATCTGAAAAGGCGAAAATGAAAAACCCGGTTATCGCCGTAGCCAGATTGGTGTGTTTGGTTGGACCGGACGGCCGGGGGGAAATCGAGAAATTTGGCACATCCTCCTCGACGATCCGTTTGTGGGGGCAGAGCTCCGGGGCGAAAAATCGAAAGTTTGGGGGGGGGATGGATCGGGGGTGGACGAGAACATGCTCCTCCTCACCATCGCCCCGGCTTGCCCCCCAATGGACACGACCGTTTCACCCCATTTTCGCGCATGCTCATCGCTTGCTAGTTCCCTGCATCTGCCCCTCTCTCGCCCTCTCTCTCTCTCTCTCTCTCTCTCTCTCGCCCGTCCATCGCGGGGGTGAAAACGCGCGATTCCGGATTGACGCCTCGCGAAAATTTTGAGCCCCGGATATCCAAAGTGAAAGGGGGAGGGAAAGGGGAAAGCGAGAGTTAAAATAGGGGGAATGGGCCAATTGCTTGTCAATGTGCTGGATGTTCGGTATTGGATTACGGTGACCGGGAAAATAGAGATAAATTAAAAGCGAACACGAAAGCTGAGGTTTGCATTATTTAGTTTTCTCGCTTTTTGCACAAGCTCTCGTAATAAAGGCACTAAAAAATACCGACGGTAGGTAATACCGGCAGAAAAAAATGCCGACAGGACGTCTTAACGAAATTAGTTAAGCCCAAACCTAGCTATAAGATCGAAAGCGTTAGGAATAGGTGGGAGGAATCAGTGTCCATTACGGACCGTCAGCATGATAAGTGTCGGCATTTTGTGTGTCGGTCTTGCACAACTCGATTTTTTCAAAAGTTTTGTCCGAAGCCAGGATAAAGCACTTCCGGAAAATCACCCTGATCTAGCTAGTACAGCCCTGGGGGCAAATTTTGTCGTTATGACTCAGAATAGTGTAAGAGGGCGCCGCAAGACGACGGCCAGCCGGGTCACTGCAAAGAGTTTCATGGCGTATTTTCATTAAATCTCCCATACCATTAACAGCTTTTAAGGGGAATGGGAAAGCAAAATTCAGCGCAAAAATCCGAGTTGTTAGAATATTGAACGTAACAAGTTCTAAGTCATTAAGAAGAAGGCCAAAAAATCCCATACAATTAAAACCATAACAAAAATCCGGGCCCTATATCGGAAGGAACAGTCCTCGGCTCGGTTCGAAGGTGAGAGGTATATGAGGGAGGGGGCAAGCCGGCCGAATGTAGCCACCACATTGCAAGGCGAGCAAGAGAGAGCGCAGAGAAAGAGAGAAAACACCGCGCCGAAAACAGCCTTGGATCGTCCCGAGGGGGTCGGTTAGAAAAAACGAAGGATTCCCCCCATTTCGCTCCCACACACTCGCATACACACGAACGGACACTCGTTTTCCGCCCTTTCACCCGTCGTCCGAATCGGGCTGCTAAGGGGGGAATTTGGGTGAGTTTTGGGACTCGGGCTTTTGAAATTTTGAGGGGGAATCAGGTGGTATTAGGTGCTTTGGGGAAAAAGCATAGTGAAGGATTGAGGTATAGGATCCCTTATTACCTGCGAATTTGGCGATGCATTCAACGAACGTTAAGGGACATTGACGGCAAGGATCTACCCGTGTGGACGCGTTGCGTGTCGCGTTAATTGCTCATTGACGGCCTCTAAGGTTCTCTGGCAACACGCAGCGCAACCGCACGCGTCCACACGGATGTGTTGAAGCTATGCAGTCTGTGAGAAGTCTTAAGAGATCGAAAACAGCGGTATAGCTTGCAGCTCTGGCTCCTGTCGGCGCAAGGCAATTGATATCTTTCTCTTTTTGTCATTTCCGGAAGCATGCTAAGACTAGAACGCGATAATAGATATAACATTCCGTTATTCCAGGCTACCTCATTGGCACCCACCACGATCTGCGGGATGGCTCGGTAATACCTCAGATAGATGGGGCTACGGTGGCCGAAGAAAACAATTTGTACTATGTACAATTTGACAAGGTATTGCCGGTTTCCAGTAAGACAAAAAAACCAGTTTTAGAACATGCGCACTGCTGATCTCGAAAAAGAAATGCTGCAAGAATACACGCGCAAGATCGAATCAAACTGTCAGACCCAAATAAAATCTGTATAACCAACCATTTATTCATATAATTACAGCAGAATAAAATACATATTGACCCGTGCATTCAGTTTGGTTTTCCGCGATAGTCGAGATTCCGAGAATACAGCCCGTAGAAGTTGTCGTTTATAGTTTTTTTTCATAAAACTTGGAGGGTTCTGGATCGTCGTAGTTTTCTGAATCAAATTTATATATTTTTAGAAAAAGACCTACCTTCCATGATCCAACAGCAAATATAGATGCGTAAATATATCATCTAACCCATCACCATTTTTCGCTGAACATCCACGAATACAGACACGTTTTAGCCTTTTTATTCGCAACGTCTAAAGATCTGGCCTTTCAAAGTAATCTTTTCATACCATAAATAAGTCTTCTGGCTGCTTGGCTTCAATCAAATCCTGTTTATTCGCTAGCACCATAACTATCGCGTTTTTTGGAAAATCCGCAGCGCTAAAAATTTCAAAACTTAAAGTTGAAAACTAGTGCAACCTGACTGTAGAATGCAGCAATTCTTTTGCTTTATGAAATTTATGAGTATCGGCTGAATCAACAACGAATAAGATGACATCAGCAGATCTGAAGTAGGTATTCCAGGCGCTTCTAGAAATGAAGAAACCCAAATGAAAATTCAGGGAACGAAGGAATGGGAATGTCTACGTACCTAGCCGCTTCATTGCCGCTAGCATCCCAGACCGAAAATTTGTGTCCACGCCCTGGCCCCCGTTGTAGGCGAAACTGAAATTTATAGGACTAACAGATACATTTTTAAATTATTTTTTACGAATGTAGAAAAATCTATTAACTCGGCATACCTTTCCGTGATTAAAGCCACTTGTCGGAATCTGCTCTAAAAATCTATCATATGTCAGGCGACCCAATATCGATGATTTTCCCGCATTTTCAAGGCCAAGGAGGATCACCTAAGACGGAAACGCTTGCTGATTATTGAAAATTGATGGCTCAAACCTGGACGGCGCCGTCCTCTCTCGAAAAGCGACTGCCCATATGCAAATTGCGTAATTGAAATAGATCGTAGCAATTTCCAAAAGAGTAAATTCGGGAATTGTAGCTGATGAGTAGAACAAGTCAGTCTTTGATCCTTTTTGACGTTTTCTGGAGCCAGTTCTGGCTTTGAATGAATTATTCCTGAAATCTTGGGTGTTTGGCGAAATGCTAGCAAAAATACGTTTTATCAGGAATGCGGCTATAACCGCGAAAAAACAAACAATCAATTCCGCAATGAGAGAACATCCAATTCCAAAATTAAGGAGCAGAGATCTTCGCGCAAAACAGTTTCCCGTTGCAAAAAAATGTGACCGCAACCTCGGCGGGGCTCGCATCTCTTTCGAGTTATAATGGCCACGAGGGACTTGGGCTCTGTCAACAATCCAAAGGCTTCAAGGAGGGCCGATCCGACAAACCCGACGACGAGAAGCTAGAGATGAAAAGGGGTGGGATGACATGGGATTTTTCGGGGAAATGGTCTACCGGTCACAAGAGCATCAGAAAGAACGGGTTTGCGCGTTTTTGACTGGTTGAAAGAGTTGGTATCATCCTCTACTTTTCCCCACAAAATCTAAATATTGATTCATCGGGAGCTTATATCGGCTCTTATCTGCAATATTTTGGCAAAAATTTGTTCGCTATAGTTTCATGAACTTTTGGTACTTTCTGAAGCCAATGGAGCCGGAACATACTGCTTTTTCTAACCAAATTATGGAATAGAATGTGTCTATTTTGAAAAATTTTAAAAATGCATTGAGGACTCCGATCGTTCCTGTCAACCCCACAAAAATCCTCGAAATTGTGCGCAAATATTTAGGGGTGAACGCCTCCAAGGGCCCTCGATCGGCCAGAAAGTCTGGACTGTCTGACCCAAGCTTTTATAATTGCGTAATATGCTACAGTTGCACCAATTTATTAATAAAACGCAATCAATTCCCTAAATTTCGCCTTTTTCTTAAGCGTCAATTGGCGGAGAACGAGGCTGGACACTTGCTTCTTGTGAAATCCGGACAAAATTGGGGAGATCTCGACGGTTATCTGGAATGTACGATAGTATTGTAGTTTTGGTTGAAAGCAAGCCAAAAACGATAAGTCTAGAGACGAGATTACGTGCAAACAGAGCCCTTGCTCGCCTGATGTATCAAGTGGAGAAATCGACGTCAGTGTGGTTTTTTGGAGCGGGCTAGAGACTTGTTGGATGTTTGGGGTCACCGTAATGAGGCTTAGAGCGTACTTATGCGTATTGTCGGAACACAAAATGTGCTATATTGAATGGAGTTGGTTTATAAAGAGAAACCAAGATTTATAATTTCGCGGTCATACCTGTACTTCATAATTAGCTCGCGTAAGCGTGCCGTTCAGCAATTTCGGAACGTACAGTATCGGCCCTCTGTTGATCCCGCCTCGATCGATATTGATCGATTTTGGATCATAGGTAATATCGGTTTTGCGTGCAGGCCAGAGACCGAGCTCATTATATGCAGAGTTTACCTAGAAGTGATAGTTTTGCGCAACGTGTGATTTCGACTTACTGCCTCCTCAATATCCGCCCTAGCGTTATCGATCGCATTTTCCGCATCTACTGCTTGATCGCCAGAGCCACACTTTCCATCACAGTATGTCCATTCGGCCGGTGGCGAACAACTTAGGTCGAGGGTCTGAAATGAAGGTTAGTCGGGGATGGCTTTGATTTTTTTTGCCACAAGCAATAATCTATTTCGCCATGAAATGTCAGGTACGTGCGTTGCGTGTCACGAATCTACAGTAAATGCATAGTCAAAGCCACTCGCCCTCCCTGGCCCGTGCTTTATAAATGGTCTTGCCCGCCCCTGTCGGATCAACATTGGGTGTTCGGCTTGATCTGCGATGAAGACAGATTTTTCCGGTCCCTCTCCCGTTTCCGAACTACCGTACCCAGTGTGACTTGGCAAGGCCCTGGCCCTCATCATCTGCGGCGCGGGGGTTATGACGACGTTTCGAAGTGGTTGCTGACTTTCCGTAGGCGTCGCCGTGACAATATCGGGCTGGATTTCCGGTTGGAACGCTAAATGGGGGTGGATTAGGGCCCATAATCTGTAAATCCAAAAAATGTGGGCCAATCGGGGACTTGCCTATGGTTGAATGGCATCCCAGGGTTACGGTAGATAGGTAGAAGATGGGAGTTAATAAAGTTTGCCAAGTCATTTCCAACGAAAAATATAGAGCTAAGCTCAGAAATGCTAGAAAGTAGGCAATTCAGCTTGGCAACAAGCCGTACAAGTTCTGTATGGCACTGTGAGGAATAGCCTGAAGCCATAAAAGTACGTGGAATACAAATATGACTTGTTGTGAGAGGCAGACCGATCCTCCTCTCGTCTCTCCAAACTAACAAACACCCTCCACCCTAAGAGTCATGTTAGCCCTTTCACAAAATTTGTTTATTAGTCAAAGTCCTGAAGACCTCGTGATCAGCTTTGCATGATAAATATGTAAGCGACCAAAACTTGGTCAGGCTCAACATAAAAAGCCTAATACCCCAAATTGGCGAAAGACGAAGATTGTACCCCGAATCATCAACAACGGATTGAAAGGGTACGTTATTGTTGTTATTGTTGTCGATTGGGAAATCGGCGCACGAGCCGCGCGCTTAGCCGAGGATGAGCCAATGCCCTCAATTTGACAGCTTAAGCGGTACCAAAGTCCAGTGCGGGCAAAGAATTTTTGGGTATATATAGGTGTGAAATCAGTGGTTCGAATTTTCAGGCAAACTTGACTCCAGTGGCTTCATTCTTCCCAGGTTTCTGAGTATTGGAGCGTTTCCCGTTTTTTTTGGACGATTGGTAGCGATTTCTCGATTTGATTTTTCAGTGAGTAGATTTTTGCCTTCTACATCACAGAGTCGATTAGTAACCACTCTATCATTTTTTAAACAAAAGTAGATGCTATTTAATTAAAAAGAGGGTACTACGGTCATACTTATTCGTCTTTCAAACGTGCTCTACTTGGTGTAGTATCCTTGCCAAGTTCCGCCACTCAGTTTTTGCTGTATTAACAGTGCTGCATACCTGCTAGCAGACCAATGATCATCTCCATCAAAGGAACGCCGGACCGTAAAGGACTGGGTGGTCGAGGACCTTCTTTGAAAAAAACGCGCACCTTTCGGAGATTGGCGAGGAGATGGTCCCGTAAGAGTACTTGCATCCAAAATTTAGCGTTCCTAGTTGTTTGTGCTGAGCTTCTGCTATTCTATTCTATTCGGCTCTGACTTTTTTACTTACCTTTTTCTGAACTTACAGACTTTAGAAATTTTCTACACTTCCGCCATTCCACTCAACCGACTTATCCAGATAAAAATATCAGGGCCAAAAGTAGAATTTCAGATTTTCGCTGTGTTTTGGACTTTGGGCGTGTACTTTCAGGAAATATTTTTCAAAACTTTTGACTTTTTCCATTCAAAAGCAAAGGGAAAAGGCCAAACGACTTACCTACGAACACACACGTCAGAAATCTATTCCCCCGTGCCCGTCTATGGTATTCACTGTTATTTTGACAAGTGCGTGCGCTAAAAATCATAGGCACACTAATACGGATAGATCCCTGTACTTCTATCTCTCTCTCACTCTCTCTCTCTATCTCTCTCTGCCTTTTTGTTTTTTTCGACATTTTAGAGCGCTCCTTTTCGCCTCCGTTTCCTTTTTTTCTAACTCTCTTCTCTATAGCTGAAAAATTTAACGTTCTCTTTGAGTATCTCCGTGTTCGCCGTGACCTCACTTATGCATGCAGACCCCTCGAGACCTACCCGAATGCAAAACGTTTCTCAAAGAAACTTGCTGCTCCGCATCTCTCAAGTGGAGATTCGAGATTCTACGTGCGTTGGGTACTAGAATAGCAAAAGGGCATTCTAGGAAAATCTGCGAAACTACTGTTTTTCTCATGATCACTATCGATCATATCTTTACCGAGTGATCATTCTAAAATACAGGGTTAATTTTCCATATTTTCCCGAGCTGGCATTTTGTGAGCTATTTTCTCCCAAAGTTTTCTAAAAATGTTCAAACTCGCTCTAAAAAATTGCGGGGCAATTTTTCACGTTTCCCGCCTACCGTATCCCTCCTCCCTTCGGCTGCCTAATCCCCGGAATCTTGAAAAAGTGGGCGAGTTTATTATTCCGCCCGCACCCCCGGCCAGTGTAGTCTCCCTGATTTTCTGAACCCACACGGTTACGGTACGTTTCCAGAAGATTCCAGAACCTTTTTTGGCATAGAATAAGTGGATTGCAGATTCAGACTTTTTGCGTGCGATAATCCCATAGAATCCGCAATTCTGCAGAATATCTTTTTACAGTTTCCGCCAGACAAATACTCCTGGGAACACTAAATTTCATCGAATGCCCTCTTCTTTTGCACATTAATTACGGGAAGTGATTGTATCCCATAAATTTGTGCCGCTAAAAAAAACGCTTTTAAGCTCAAGCCTCAAGATTTACTATAGTGTGGATTCCAATAGAGACGATTTTAAGCTTCTTCACCTAAACCGACAAATACTCGAGTCGAAAACACCGCGGAATCGTAAAACAGCTAACTCGACCTTGAAAACGCCGTAAATGGATTTTCACGGTCGCCATAAATTTCACAATGTCACATCCGGGCGTGATTTTTGGTTGTTTTAGGCTAGAAGAATGTGTTTTATTGTATTCTGGCCCATTAAGTGGATGACCGACCAGCTACTTGCTAAAAAGAGCACCGATTTGTTTTTGAGATCAATTTTGGACGGTATTATGCTGCTTGATAAGAGAATCGGATTCAAACAGGGACGATTGTGGGGTGGGCTTCAAATTGTGGTTCTTCAAATAATCTGTATTTCATTGACATGCGTGAAGAACCCAGTTTTTGCGAAGTAATAGCGCCGAGAGCCATAAACTGACGGGACTATGAAAACTGATGGTATTTAAACAGCTTAAAATTGACTTGACAGAAAGAAGCTTTAAAGCGATAATTTTTTCGTCGCTATGTTGAATTTAAAAATCTGTAACGTGTAAGCTTGATTTATAGTTTCTAGAAGCTGGTTAAGCTAAAAAATTTTCTGTGTTTCTTAAGCCAAAATCAAGGATTTCCAGCTCAATTTCGACCCCTTGGCCTGTCCAAGTTCCCGGATGATTTTCCCCGGTCGAGTTTTGCACTTCCTTCCCTCTGTCCGAGACTCGAGATCCCCATACACACAACCCGGGCAGCCCAACCACTGAATGAGACAGCCGGGTGTCGTCGGCTGTCGACCTAATATTTCTCTCTTTCTCTGCCTGTCCGTGTCTCCCTTTCTCCGAATTCTCTCGCTTCCTCCCCCATACATCCACTTCCCCTTCCTTCCTTCCTTCCACCCGGACCCACACCACAACTACCCGGCGGCTTGCTCCATTCTACTCGATAACCATGCCTTGTAAACGGACTTTTTCTATTTCAAAATTTTTTATGAAAATTTTCCTCCGGAATTGCTGCTAGCTTGCCTTGGAAATTTACATATTATAAAAATATGATCGAGCTAAGCTAATAGTCAGGATCTGGAAACTGGCTACGACTGCAATTCGTTTTAAAATAAATCCACTAGTAATTCTGAAAATCGCTAATTTCCTAAATAATCTCTGCTATTCCCCGGAAACGTTAAAAAATACTATCGACATAGACAAAAAGGTTTGAATCGTATTTCTCAAAACATAATTGTTTTTAAATCATCCAATCCTACGAATTTACCTTAGTTTTAAGCAATTGTACAGCTCGTCCAGTGTACTCTCGCGGGATCGTAATCTCTTTATTCCCCTTGGAGCCTAAAAAGCACCCAATAAGAACCACCACCTGGTGTTTGCCATATTCTTTTTGATTTGCCCATAATTGGAAGCGTATAGCCATAAACATTTGGAAGCGAATTTTGCAGCTAATGACTGGGTTCAAACGCCCATCGGGCGATGTCAGGGATAGGTAGGAAATTTGGTAATCGGCGGGCTGGGTTCCGGTTGACGCCTAATTACCGGCTACTCCAGCAGTACTTGTTAGGCAGCAAACGCCATGAACGCGAAAATTTGGGGACAGGAAGTTTGTAGGTTCTGCCAGGGCTTGTTTTTTGGAGAAATTGAAGGATAATAAGTATAGGGCGCCTCGTTTTTTTTCATAGGATGCTGAGATCCGGGTTTTACGAGTTTTATAAGCTCGAGAAACCTAATTTAATACACCTTTCCCTGGTCGTTCCAATGCTCGTTGCGGAAGTGTTCCGATGGGCACCCATGCACAACGCTTTGACCCTGCGGGACCGATTTCCCATAGCAACATAGGCCCCGATTACCTAACATTTGCATAAACAGCCATTAGGGCCCTTTACTAGGGAATGTTTTCGGGCGGACATCGGACCCAGATATGTGAGTATGTGCATCTTGTAGAGCTCGACGAGACGAATCGATTGATGTAACTTTTAGCTGCTGATACCTTATTTTAACAAAGTTACAACGGTTTAAATTTGTTGGCGATACCTTCATAGGCCCTACCCACGCTCCAACCACCGTGTTCTGGTAGCCTAGTGGCTTAGTAGTCGGCGTTTGGAGATAGAGACGAGGGTACGGATCCGCTCACGATTTTTATTTTTTGCTTTTTGGCCGAAAGCTTCCTTTTCGCACCCCCGAAGGTTTACAATAACTTTTTTAAAGTTTTGTTTTGTATTTCCAGGACTTCTACCAAAATGGGTGACGGTATTGAGTGGTTTTTTATTTGAAAAGCCAGCCAATGTTGATGACTTCAGCTCGAAAAATCTCTGTGTTCCCTTTATGCTTGTTTATGGGGGAATATGTATCTAACGAAGTAGGCTCAAAATTTTAAAAAGTTATTGTAAACCTTCGGGGGTGCGAAAAGGAAGCTTTCGGCCAAAAGGCAAAAAATAAAAATCGCGAGCGGATCCTTACCCTCGTCACCATCTCCAAACGCCGACTACGAAGCCACTAGGCTACCAGGACACGGTGGTTGGAGCGTGGGTAGGGCCTATGAAGGTATCGCCAACAACCTTAAACCGTTGTAACTTTGTTAAAATAAGGTATCAGCAGCTAAAAGTTACATCAATCGATTCGTCTCGTCGAGCTCTACAAGATGCACATACTCACATATCTGGGTCCGATGTCCGCCCGAAAACATTCCCTAGTCAGGGAATTGCTCGCCGTTCCTTAGCCTAATTATTCCTGCCTGTTTATACTTTTAAAACCCTTACCCCTGATTCTAGCCAATTTTTTTTCTAGTTTCATACCCCTGCGCAATTGGCAATTTCTCGCTTTACCCCGGAAAAGCCCCGCGGCCAAACCATCTGTCAAACTTTCCGGAAATTAATTTTTGGCTTCACGGGGGCCGCCTCGGGACCAGCACGCAATTTTCACATTTGGCTGCGGCCGTTTGGCTTCCTGCGTTGAGACCAAGGACTTATTTTTGGGGGTTTTGAAGGGATTCGGGGGTGGTAAGCCAGGGTTGGGGATCTGGGTGTTCCGGGTACGGCTTTACGTAGTTTGTGTGGGTTGAGTTTTAGCGCGGATAGGTTGAGCTTATGCTGATAAAGGAACATTTTTTCACTTTGGAGTTCTTAGTTAAATGGAAATTTGTCCTGAATTATGGAAATAATTTGCTAACGGATCGGTAATGTGTAAATAAACAAAAAAACACAAACTTTATAATTTCCAGACTCTTAACTAACAATAAGTGGACATTCGTCATAGGGTCTTACTTCAAACCGAATCAATAACGTATACAAGCCGCTAAAAAAATACAGTTTTTTTAATTTTCGGGAAACCCGTTAATTCGATTTTTTTTTTTTTTTTTTTTTTTTTTTCCAAGCGCAGAAATCAGGTTAAAAACCAAATAAATATCCTTTTTAACGTAGAAAAAATTTTAAACTTTCCATTCTGCTATTTTGCACTGCACTCCGCCGTTTCTAGCCCCATTTTTCTATGAAAAACTACCCTCCAAAACGCTTCCCGGTCGAAAACACCATCAATCCCCCCCAGCTAACCAGCTAATGACCACCCAAACGCACCCAACTATCCCCTTTTCAAACCTTTTTTTCGCTTTTCGGGTGCCGTCGGGAATGCTTTGCAAACACGGGCAAGCCGCTAGTGTGTATGTATGTGTTTCTGTATGTGTCTGTGCGTCTATGTGTCCGCCCAGCCAGCCAGCCACCTTCCCCCGATAACGTTCCGCTTTCCCGTTTCACAAATCGATTCCAGTGCACAGATCGGGTTCCCGCATCGGGCATGCTCGAAATTTTTGGTTCAATTTTTTGCGTATCTTTTTTGCACTCGTTTTTCCTCCATTTTTCTATTTGCATTCCCGGCTGGGTGGAGAAAGTTTAAGATGGTGGCTAGACCAATCTTTGAAAATGGCTTTAAATGTCCTTTGAAAAGTTTTATAGCTAAAAAATTTTTAATTCAGGATGGTTTACTTGCTTTTCGACGCTAAATATTGTATCATTAATGCATAAATTTAGAAATAGTTATCGAAAATGTTTATCGCCTTTCTCACTTCTTCCGAAATCTCAAAAAATCTGAAGAATTCCTGAACTAGACCGAAAACGTGGGGTTTTTTCTTCGATTTTCGATTCGTTAATGATGATTTTTCTTATAAGACACGCTCTTAATACTTTCCTATTTTTTCTGATTTTATAAGACTTCTACATTTCCATATCCCATAACCTGATAACCCTCACATCACTTGTAAACACCTTTTTGTCATTTTTCTTTTTGAATCGGAGCACATCATGTCCTTCGAGCCCAGTTTTTGTTATCATAATGCGAGAATATTCCTCTTCCCAGGGCTTCCCATACCTTTGGCTAATCCACCAACTATCTACAAACAATCACATTCCATAATTCCAAGCCCATTAATGTATCGAAAAGTCGAGATCGGGAAGCCCTGGCTTGTAGGCGGATGCATTAGAAATCGCAAAAAAAGGAGAAACTTTGAGGCTTTGAGAATAACAAGCTTTTTCCTATTTTTTGCCCTCCTAGGACTTCACCAAAAAAGCGCCAAGGCTTTAAAAGGGTTCCGCGCGCGTCTGAATTTCTAGTTAGGGGAAGCGGGGAGGCAGGTGGGGTTTATGTTTTGGGAGCCTGGAGGCGGAGGTTCCAAAATAGGTTTGAGGCAGGTGCTTTTGCGGTGGAATCACTTTTGGTCGGGCAATATTTTAGTAGGGGATATGAATTTGTAAGTGTGGTTGGAAATAGCAATCCTTTTCAGGGACGTTGCAGCAAAATTAAAGCTGCTGGTTTTTCGCGTGTTTCCGGCCCTTTTAAAGGGTTTGTAAAGTGCTTACGAATCGACTCTTTTTGTCGACAAGGTATCGACGCTCACGGCAAAAGCCCTTGGATGTTTTTGATAGATTTAAATCGAGTTACGTTGACCCGCGTTATTAGGCCTGACACGTCGCTATCAAGACCTAGTCGTCAGCATGGGTAGATTCTCGTGCTTACCATCCCTTTTACATGGATTATTTTAAACATGAAGCAATTTTCTTCCAAGATACCAGTCCTTCACCACCTTTGCTACCCCCATTTCCGCAACCATTCATTTTTCGGCGGCACCCGGTCTCAAAAGATCAATGTGGCCCGTCCACCTCGCTGTTGCCTCGTCACACACCAAACGGCAGTTGGTGATTTCGTCAAGGGTGAATGGGCTTCTTCTCCTCTTTTTGAGGGTCCTGCCGTACTTCCCTTCCCCTATCCTTCCCCCATCATGACATCTCGGCCAAAGTTTTGCTCTGTGCCTCCTTGAAGTTGATCGCCTTGGCCTTAAAGCGTGCTTTATCATCCTTTCCCAGTTTTTTAACGGCTAGACAAGGTCTTGAACTTAATCATACGACTTTCGATTTTCTACTATAATCCATTTCTTACTGAGATAAGAATCCGCAAATTTTCTCCGGATCCAATTCCCATCCCATCCGCCGGTTCCGATACCTCTGCGCCCAGCAAAAAGCCATCGTGCCGACTACACTGTTCGTCTTTATGTCTCTTTCCCAACATCGGCCTCCTTTTCTGGGCCCTTTCGGACCCCCTCCTTTGGCCCTTTCCGGGCCCAGTCGGACTCCCGCCTCCTTCTTCTTCCCCGTCCACCTTTTTCTCCCGTGCCGACGTCGCCCGGGGATTTCCGCCTTTCCCGCCCGGGCCATACGGGCCCCATTTCCGGGGCCCCATTTTCGGGAAATCCCACCTTTCTTCCCCTTGATGTGAGGTTGAGTAATGTGTCTGCTCCGAGGAGATCCCGGAAGTTGGGGCCTGATCAAATTGATATTACCTTATTTTAGCTAACCTAACTTCTGGTTTTATGATTTTGCGAATTTTTCTTTTTCCAACTCCTGTAACGTAATTTTTTGTATTTTTCGATAGTTTTTATCGGCGATTTCCGAGTAGTTTGGGCAGTTCGTGCAGTTTTTGCAAGATTTCGTAGCACAACCCCCAATTGCGTAGAACCCAATCCGCCCAAACCACCCCAGTTTCTACGCGAATCCCCTGTTAGTCCATCAGTAATAGTAAAAAAGCACCAAACGTCGGCCTGACTCTCGACCTTGAGCTCGGCGTGTGTGGGCAGCCCCCAAATTTCGGGCCTACACTTCTACGCCGCCGCATTTTTTGCCGATTTGTCCTGTTTCATTGGGACGGCAGGGGAGTCCCCAACCAATTTTGGCTTGTTGAATTTGTAACCTGTCAAGGACTATCGGGTTACGTTTGTTGTTGTGTTACGGAATTTCCGGTAGGGTGATATGATCCTGTTTGCGCTTTTATTGCCGCTTTTGAATACACTGTTGTCAATCTTGTCGCAGCTTTGAGTAACCGTTCTCGATATCAAAATTTCCCGAAAAGTACCCCGTCCTGTCTAGCCGTCCCTAAAAGATAAGGTCAACCCAGTCACGCTGTCCTGAAATTCCGCGATTTTTCGGCAATTCCCATGTGAGTATGTTCACGCTGAAGGTCGTTGTGTCTTTCTGGTGAGAGAGAGAGAGAGAGAGAAAGAGACAGAGAGAGAGAAGAGAGAGAGAGAAGTGGAGTGCCACTTGGCCATATCCACGAAATCGTTCGGCTCATAGTTTGGCGCGGGGGAGTCGAGGAGGGGAGGCGGAACCGTCTGAACCTGTCAATTGCGATCAGTTCCTTTTCATGGGATAAGCATCGCGATGTCAGACATTGATTCTATCTAAATACTTAAAGGAGATGTGTTTCCCTTTTTAGGTGTCTAGGTGGTTTAAACCTTGCCTTTTAAGTGACATGGGTTTTACCGCGAACGCAACACGCCTATTTTAAAATTTTTATTTTACAAGCTGTTATTCGTTTTAATGCGGATATATAGTGTGAGCATCGCATTTCGCAGCACAGAATTTTTTAATTTAATTAATTTTTAGAATTTTATAACTAATAAAATCTAGGATTTACCGAGCTTTCACTTCCGTCGGTTCAGTTGATATCAATTTTATTCAAAAGTTCAGGACTTCCTAAAGGACTTTTGCAAGCCTACCATGCGTAAATAATATCCTCTATTTTTTAAATCCATTACCGCCTTGAAAATCACGCCAAATATCCACTTGGCCCGCACCCAGTGCTCCCTCCCCTCGACGTAAAATGTGCAAGATGGCCCCCCTCTCTCAGTAGTACAAGGTCCCTGCGCGCAAAGCTAAGCACAAACAAACCAATCCCTGTATTGACCAAGCCTTTTGCAACGACGCAGACCGCAAAAACGGGCCACCAGTCCTCGCGTCAAGAGGTGCTGTGCGTTGGTCAGCTAGCAGGCGCGCCCCGTTGGCTTGATTCCGCAGATGCATTGTTCCTCTGTTTCGGCACGTTGCTGTTTGTTGCTAAAAGCGTTAAATTTATTTGAAAATCTTTAAAGAACCATTAAAGGCTAGTTCAGGTCTAGATCAGACATTAATTAAAGAATTGAGATAAACTGACAATTAATCTATGTTTTTGGTGAGAGTTTAAAGGTATCAGCAGCCTAAACCTAATTGCCAACGCTATGAAAAAATTAAAATCGTTGTGTATTGTAGAAGCTTTCCTCTGTCAATCGATAAGTCCACTTTCGCCCGAAATACGTCGGAATTTTGTATTCCAGGTCCCTTTGAACCAATAAAACTTGAATTCTTGCCAAGTACACATCCTCCCATTGCCCTACTCATGTCCTTTTCCGTCTTCACCAATTTCCCACTTGCCCCGATCGGCTTCTTCGTGATCTCATTGCCCTCAGCTAAAAAAGAACCGGTCTCGACCATTCACGCTGCAATTCCGCTCTTTCTCGACAGACACGGAATGTATCAACCTATTTTATGCTAACCGTTTTCGATGCGTAAGCAGTTCTCGGGCGGCTTACATATATCTTGAAATTATAGACTTTTTGATAGAATAAGGGTGCCGCTTGACGAATCTACCCAGCTTTTTAGGCCCCCAGTCATAATCGCTCCGGGGCGCAGTTCCGCGTCAAATTTGCACGTATTCCGAGCTATTGTGAGCGTCCAGACGAGGGACTGTTCCCCTAGGGGGGATACCACTGGACAAACTTGTCCTGTTGCATGCACTCCTAGCGGCTATGGGGTACCAATTATCGATTGAAAAGGGCATTTTGCTTTAGCCTTGGGCCTGGTTGGCTTAGGTGAAAAGCTTGGCATCACAAGCTAACCGATCCCGCGTGTCGCGATCCCGCGACTGCATGCGCATGCTGAATGACCGGAAGACCAAGCCAATAACCATCCCTTCCCCTCATTTACATGTCGATTTCCATACGTTCCCTGGTATATAAAGCCCCCTTTTCTCGTTGTGATTGCTTCAGTCATCCGCTCCGACCCCGGCTTCCCAGTCCTCATTTACTTCATCGAGGTGTCACCCACCGGGGCATCCTCCGAATAAATGTTGTGACCCTTCATGTCTGCTCTCCACGCTATCGAGACATGTGGTGCCCCGTGGGATCCGGTCGACATCTACCCAGACGTGATGCTGAACGCCGCCCGGGGGCCACGTACCCGTGTGCATCAAGAAGACCCAGCTTTTTGGCGTGATCCGGACGTTTTGAACGGGCTGGCGGAGTTTCACCCGACGTACCGTGACTCGACCGTGCGATGAAGACCCACTTCTTTTGGCGAGATCGGGCCGCCCCAGAAGGGCTGGCAGAGTTTCACCCGGCGTGCTACGACTCGACCGTGTTCAAGGGCAACTTCTCGCGTTCAAGGCCCGGGCAACTCATCGTGTACTAGGGCAACGTCATCGTGTACCAGTGCAACTTCGCGTGATCAAGGGCAACTCTACCGTGTTCAGGGCGCCGCTTTGTGCTAGGACCAAGAATCCGCTTCGCCCACCGGCATCGCGGAAGGTTGGCTGGTACAAGGTGTCTGCCACCGCGGGTCGTCTGCAGGCCGTTCGACTACTGCCGCTGAAGCCTCGTCCCCCGGGAGTGTCGCGATCCCGCGACTGCATGCGCATGCTGAATGACCGGAAGACCAAGCCAATAACCATCCCTTCCCTCATTTACATGTCGATTTCCATACGTTCCCTGGTATATAAAGCCCCCTTTTCTCGTTGTGATTGCTTCAGTCATCCGCTCCGACCCCGGCTTCCCAGTCCTCATTTACTTCATCGAGGTGTCACCCCACCGGGGGCATCCTCCGAATAAATGTTGTGACCCTTCATGTCTGCTCTCCCACGCTATCGAGACATAACCCGATTTTTAGTTTTTTCGCCTCATCAAATATCAGGTTGGAAGGTAAGTCCTGTCGCCGAGACTTTGGAAGGCTGGCTAAATCGTATGCTCCATTCTGCACATCGATATGTCATTTGTAGCTCTCTTCCTGAACCGTTTCGGGAGGTCCTAACCTGCCAAAATCGAGGAGGACGAGATCGGCCCAAGAAGTTTTTGGAAAAATTGGGCGAAAGTGTTTTTGCAAGTTATCTCTGCATAGAGTGATTTGCATACGATACCTTTAACACCAATCGATAGCTCTCGAGGAGTAGATATCGATAGATCTTGAGATCATCCAAATTGGACACTGGATGGCCGAGATATGGCCTTTGAAATTTGGACCATTCTTAAGTTTCTCGAAATCCCATACATTTCGCTGGATTTGACCGGCAGGTGCCGAAAATTGCCGCTTTATTTTTGGACGCGCCGAGCGGCTTTTGACCAAATGTATGGGATTTTGAGAAAACTTCTAAGAAATGGTCCAATTTCAAGGCCCATATCGCCATCATGTCCAATTTGATGATCTCAAGACTATCGATATCTTCCTCAGAGCTATCGATTTTAAAGTATCGATGCAATCACTCTATGCAGAGATAACTGCAAAACTCGCCAATTTCAAAACTTCTTGGGCCGGATTCGCTCCTCGAGTTTGAGCCTCCTCGAGAACGGTTCAGAGAACTACAAATGACATATCCATGTCAGAATGGAGCTAACTACGATTTTAGCCAGCTTTTCTAAATCTCGGCGACAGGACTTATCTTCCAACCTGATAGCTTTATTTCCCTCCTCTAATTTGTACGTCCAAAACCCTTTGCCGAAACCCGATCCATCCAACGAACCATCGAACTTGCCCAATTATTGATCGCGAACGAATACACACACAGCACGCGCATAGACAGCCCTTCAATGCCCGATCCTCTACCCCTACCCCCATGGCGAGCACTTTCAGTTTCCGTCTCCGTCCTTCCGCGGGGACGAATTCTCTCCCACGCCGGCTTACCCCTTTTTCAGCGCGATCTTTTCCGTTTGTTTTTCCATTCACTTTGGGATAAAAGACATGCCGACGGCTAATTAATTGCCTCAGTAGGGTGGTGAATTGGCTAGGTAGTGGTATCGATTTTTAATCGGGTATTCTCGAATTTTTTTGGCTAATTTCACTCATCTGCCATCTCCGACCACATTTTTTCTGAATTTTCCGCGCCCATTGGATTCATCCATTCATTTTATTCCGGATTTTTTATCAGTGTAAATCATAATCGCTCGCATGTTTTGCCTTCAGCGCCAAATAAACGCATCCCCTTTCAAGCCGTGTTCCAAAAGGATGCTTATTTTCCATGGTTTATCCTCTTCCCCTACAGTATCCATCACCTCACTATTTTTACCATCGTCTAGCAATGTGGCGATTTGTGGATAATCCTAGCCACCTCTCATTGAAGGGATAAGCCCAGCGTCTTCAAGATGGCTTCACGTGACAATCTTTCGATACTTTTCGATTTATTTTGAAGGCTAATACCGGATTTCCTTTTGATTGCAATACAGCCGAATATAACCAGCATGGCCGGGTATTTTTTAGGGGATTTGATGAATAATTTGGCGGTATGAAAAACGTGTTTTTAAACCGCGGACCATACTTTTGGGCACAGGGCCATGAACTTATCGTGTGCTGAAGCTAGCCCAGCATACTGATTCGGTGATACCTTTTTAGTTGAACCGCTCATTTACTAGCGAGCTGTATGAGCCGTAAATGTTATCACGAAAATTCAATTAAAAATTAAAAGATGATAGAAAATAATAGAGCTAGAGAGCGACTTCCTTGCCCTTTCCGACAGCAGTGCGCTCAAAATTTTGCCATTCCCCTTTTAATCCCCTTGCACGACGGAATTGTGCCAATCAGCCATCCGTGTGGCCGGGGTGCCGAAAGCAATCAAGACGAGGAACTCCCCTTTTTCCTTTTCTTCCTATGCCTGGCCCCTCTATGTGTGTGCTCCTCGCGAGACCCACTCCTCCCCAAAAAAGGAGGAAGCCGCAGAAGGCCCCCTCGGGCCACGCGGGAAGAGGAAGAAGTGGAGGAGGCGGAGCACGAAAAGCAAAAAAGGCCGGAATCGCTCGTTTCCGCCACATCGATTTGTCCTTTTCGTCGGGCATGTTCTCTCTGGCTTTGGCAGACCGAGAGAGAGACACACGCGGAGGACGTCGAGACCAGAATGTGGGTCCCAGGCGAGGCTGTCCACATCCACTTCCTTCTTGTCTTTAGAAGTTTCATTCTGACGCAAAATTTTTAGAGTAAAGGTCGTATTCCTTTCAAACCCATTTTCAAGGTCGCTCTTTTTAAAACCTTATCCTCAAATTAGAATTTTAAGGATTTTTTATTTTTAAGGATTCTTTTTGATTTAAAACCGTAAAAGTTGAACCCATGGCTCCCAATGTCCACCCTTCCCTCGAACACCCAAATTGTTTGCCAAGCGTTTCGTACGTCTTTTCAACACCTCTACAATGCGCTCGCTAACATTTCTTTCTTTTTTCTGTTTGACGGTAGAAACCATAGATAATTTCAATTCTGTCCATTTTAAATGAATTTAAAGGCTTTTTTTAGCTTCCTTATCACAGCGGTTTTCTCTTCCAACGCTATACCTTATCTATTTTTCAAGACTCATCTATTTAATTTATTCTAATTTGCAAAGCTAGAAAATCTTCCGTTTTTCTATCAATTTTCGATCGGTTTCCCAGCCTTTATTTGCCCACCTGACCAATGTTTCGGCCGCAAACTGTTGCAGGGCTCGGAAAACTACACCATGAAATCCTCTCAAAACGAAACCATAAAGTCTCTGCCCTCTCAACTTATGCAAAATGCCCTCTAATTGAATTTATGATTATGAGAAACCTTGCAACTCGGTGGCATTTCCAAAATGACAAATACATTACCGTAGTAAGGCCAAAAAAAATGGTGAGGGGATTTGAGTGGCGAGGTCGTGAACCGATTAGTGCCATGAATCCCTCCCCCACCCATTTGCTGACGCATAATACCCTTTAACGTCTCCATTTTTGCATGTCTATTTCGGGATTTCCTCCTCCAGACCCCCGTCCCACGCCTCAGGGATAAGCTGCAGGATTTGGGGGACGATAGGGGTTTTGAAACAGGATGGTCACGATATCCCGCATTACTCCTACGGGATCGTTGAATGGGTGAGGGTGTTCTATGGAATTTTTGCTTTTGCAATGTTTAAATTTACTAGGTCTTAAAATAATATTATTATCCTTTTTTAGGTGTCCATACACTGATTTACTTCCCATTAAAACATCAAACCTTACTCGAACCTTCAGGCTATGATTATTATCTACTCACAACGTTGGCATGCATTCCCGAGCTTATAATTATTTTTGAAACACTTGCACCGCCCCAGGCGTTTGCCCCAACCCAGACTTGCACCCAAAAGTCGAAGATCTCCCTACGTTTGCACGATTCCCGGGAGATTCCATGTTTAGACTAGACTTTGCCATAAACACCTTCCAAATCCGAGTATCTTTTCGCAAACAGATATCCCTTCCAATCATAATTCATGTCCTAAGAGTGTGGGTGGGGTTGGAGACATTTTTGCAATTTCTGCTGGCAGCTGGTAGCTAAACGGAGAGACCAAAAAGAGCCTCGGGGCCGCCCATCCCAATGAATTATTCCCATTTTGGGTCCCTCCCACCGGGAAGGGCCCAGCGCCCTCCCGGAGCCAAACCGGGAACTCGGAAGCGGATCTTCAGTTTTATGCGCAAGGCGTGAGAGGAGGCATGAGTTTGTCTCCTGGACTTGGCGGTGAGCCCCGGCTTTGCGGAGATCACTTGCCACCCCCCTGCACCCCGTAATCCGGCACAATTTTGGAAATTTTGTATTCCCGGCTGGGATCGAAATCCTGCCAAAGCGTGGTGGTCTGTCTGGGACATTTTTCGTGTCTTGTTCCGCCGAGATTCAGGTGTTGTATCGGGGAACGCATCACAAACTATGATTTTTTTGGTGTTTTAAAGGGATTGTGCCGGAAAGGCGCTATTTTAAGTGATACCTGAACATCTATGCTTAAAAACGCACGTTGCTCTTCAGTATTTAGGTTATAAAGTAAAGGTACCGCCCAAGTTCGAATGATTTATGAAAATGCGCATTTTTTTGTCGTGAACTTTAGAATAGTGAATCAGCGCCATCCTGATTGTTTGAAAAATCATCATCTTTCTTTCTCTGTTTTTTCTTTAATCTTTTTCTCTCTGTCCATGTTTGCAAAATGAAATAAATTCATTTTTTTGCTTAAATTGGTATTTTCCAAGGTATCATTTTTTTCTAGTTTTCACGAACTGCCGTTAAAATCATCGAATACCGCTAAACCGATAAAATTTGCAGGCGACCTCGCCCCACTTTGGCCACTCGTCGGGGCCCCAACAAGCCCGTAAAAGTGGATGGATGGTGACCATGCCGAGTAATAAGCGTGAAAAAATCCCGGAGGGTACCCTCTGCGTGGTGTGCCAGGATTTGGCGAGCGGGATTCACTACAGCGTGGCTAGTTGTAAGTTTTCGATAAAAATTCCGGTCGGAAATGCTTGAAAAATCGTCTAAGAAATTATATCTCTGTCCCTGGAGTGTCTTTTCTTGCTCTCTCTCTCTCTCTCTCTCTCTCTCTCCCTCTCTTTCTCCATCAAGAACCTCCCTCTCTAACTCCCACAAAATTAACGGAATTCCTGTGCCTTTTTGAACCCGCTCACCCAGTTCTCAGTGGAACCCCAGTGTCACCCCATAGAAGAGATGAGAAACGAGGGCTCCATCTGGTTCCTGGCTGAATCCAATTATAAGCCCCGATGGCTGGGTGGGAGGCCAAGGGGGTTGGTCTGTGTTTGAAGGGACCCAAATTAGGGCCCATCTCTACGGTTGCCACATCCACACGATGCGGACATTTACAATGAGAAACGGGGGAGCAACACGTGCCATCTTATTTGGGCGCTTCCTCCTTGACTCTAGGTTGCGAAATGGGTTGGAAATAGTGAAGGAAGCCGAAATCAAATCAGAATTGGGCTAAATGAATGAAAAACGGTGCTAGATAAGCAGAATACCCCACGAAAAAGTTATAATAAGATCAGTGGCCAAGAAAACAATTACCTTTCCCGGGAGAACCCAAAAAAAACCCCGCAATTTTGCAGGCAACGGCTGCAAAACGTTCTTCCGCCGTGCCCTCGTCAATAAGCAGACCTTTCAGTGCCAATTCAAAGGGGAATGCGAAGTTGGAAAAGGTAACCAATGTCCTAGAATTTTTCAAACCTAAATTTTAGCTGTTCGCTGTGTATGCAGGAGTTGTCGGCTGAAGAAATGCTTCGAGACGGGAATGGATCCGAAGGGTATATATTCATTTATGACGATCTAACTGTTCGGTTTAGCCATTCAAAACGACCGGGACAAGATCCGGTACACCAAACAGTTGCGAAAACAGAGGGAAGCCGAGTTGGAGCGAAGGAGGCAGGAAGCCGCCCTGGTAAAAGCCGAGCCGGAGAGCCCGGGGAGTAATGGGTATGCTTTTAGTACTTTTTGATACCTTAACCAAATCCAAATTGTGAATCCTATGGAAAGTACTCATGGTTTTAGATCGGAAATCTACCATACTTCCACCCCCTCATCGTCTACGCAAGCCAACCTCGACAATGAATTGAGAGAATTCGAGCAGGAGGCTACGGTAGTTTTTGATACCCATTTGGGGACTTTTAATAGCAGCACACCTTTCAAAAAATGATCAAATTTCGATGTTCAGGGCCAAATGCGACACGTCATCCAAGAACTTCTGCGTACCGAACTCCGAATGCTAGCCGTCCGGAAAGCAGCCCGTTTTGAGCCAAATTCTTCAGCCACATCTTCGATCCACAATCGGTTAGTATTTTTGCTTTAATGTGCCCTATTTTTCACGTAGGGCTTTCATAAAGCCATTAAGAGGATTAGGCTAAATATGCCAGCTAGGTTGATTTTAACGTGTGAGACCATAAATACAAAAACCAATACTCGTAATTATCGCGGTTACATCCTACCAAAATCTTCGTACAAAAATCCGGACCTCGAGTGGATCAACATCCTCGGTTAACGCCTCAATTTTCAGGTGCCTACTCGACGAAGATCATTGGGTGGCCCTGAATTCGATACCTATGGTGAGTGCAATGGGTTAGAAGGGCAAGCAAGGGATGGGAAACAAAAAGTTTATTATTTTGGCCTAATCATGATCAACTTAAAAGTATGAGAAAATATGTAATAAAGCAAGTGCCACATTATAGATGGGCCCGTTTGCGAAGCCGTGCAGCTTGGACTCGTTGAGATCGTGGTTCGTCCGGGATCTGTCGCTGATGATTGAATGGGGGAAGTCAATACGGATGTTGAGAGAAAAGCTGTTGATTAGTGATAAGGTAAGAGATGCAGAAAGAGCGAGAGAGAGAAGATGAGAGAGAGATTGAGAGAGAATACCGTCGAAAATTCGTTATTTCAGCTTGCCCTGATGAAGTCGGCAGCCCCAATATGGCCCCTCCTCCACCTTGCCTATTACACAGCAGAAGACGAGTTGGCGCTTTTCCCGTGTGTTAGTAAGTTTTAAGGGTATTTTCTAAACTTCGACCTTAAATGCCTCACCTTAAGACATTCGGAGGTATTTTATTTACAACCCAATTTCCAGAACAAGAGCCCGGCCTCGAAATCGGCGTCCGATTGAACTACCCCGATGGCTGCTACATCGATAGTACTTCAACGGAACTTTTGAATGCGTACGTTTTTACGACAAAAAGCTTTTGCGGTCCTCATCGTAGTTATAAACGTACAATTTACAGAAGCGATATGTTCCACCTGCTATACAATGGCGTGCACAAATTGTTGCGAGATCTGCGAGTTGAAAAAGAGCTCTTCGTACTCTACAAACTGCTGTTGTTGCACAATCCAGGTCGGTAAACTAAACATAGAAGATATCGGATTGCAAACCGCTAAAATAAATTTCTAATAGCCGTTTCAGATGCGGAAGGGTTGAGCATGCCGGGCAAGCAGATCATCGAAGAAGAGCGTGGCCGGATACTGTCTCATCTTTATCTGTATATTCACCAAGAAAAGGGGAGAGCTTCCGCCGGGTTGTTTAGCAACTTGTTGATGATGACGGCGACGTTATCGGTAAGTAATTTGCGATATTAAATGCTGACTATCAAAAAAGGAGAAAAATTGCTAATATACGCCCTACTTCAGAAAATTCAGGGCGAAAAGTGGCGTATCAAATTAAAATGGCCGAGTTTTAGCTTTAAAATTGTAGCAGAACCCTTCATTAGTACATTTTCATATATTCTAATCCAGAAATGCGCCTCCTTCATCCGCCGCCTCTTCGACGTGACCCATATTTTTGGCCACACCAACGATCTCATCGACCAGTTGATCATTGTCGGTTTGTAGTATGTAGCCTCTTAACGTTTTATACAAATCAAAACATGTACAAAGCTTATTTCTGCCAGAATTCTATATCCTAAATATCTATCGCCCATCCCCCCACCCGATTCGACGACTTCTAGGAACAATTTCCCCCTTACCTTTGGCTCGATCGATAGACCCTTACCGGTACCTTTTTGGTAATGTTTCGGCTTTCCTAAATTTGAAATGTATTTAGTACAATTGTGAGATTATAATAGCCCAAGTTTACCCAGATTTTGTCTCACCTCCCATTGTATCTCGCATTAATTAACTGCAGTTAATATTTTGCCCTCTCCACCCCCCAGAAATCTCCCTCAGGTTTGCGAGAATTTTAATGAATGTACGTTCGTGTTTTAGTCGCCCACTTTGCTTGTTGCATTTTGTTAACCGGTTATGAAGGAGGAGAATTAATAAAAAAATTATTTTAAAGGCGGGATGGGCGCACCACAAGATACATCAAATAACACGGTGCCTACTTACACCTTACCTAACGTTATAAAATCAGACCATTTCAACCCGCTTAAATATTGTGAATCATTTCCGCGTTTTAGCTGGCGCTAAAGATGCTGGGAAGGGCTAGAAGAATTCTTTTGGGGAGTTTACGGCTACGCGAAACGTCATCTCCTCTTTCCGATCCCTTGAAAGAAATCCTAGCAATTACTGCTGGCATACACCACTTTGAATGTGTCGCAAACGAGCCGGAACCTGCCAAAACCTCTTCAAAGACTCTGCTAGTAGCCTTGCTTTCAGTTTCTGGAAAACGAACCAAGGTTCATAGAACCCACCAGTCTTGAAAGGAAAGTCTGCTAGTTTGCCACAATACCACGGCGAGCAAAAACTTCGCAACCTATCATGACTGTCCCTGGCCCGGTAGCCCGCAGGTCATTAACCATGGATTAGCGCCCCCGTTTATGGTCAGGTATTGGGGGCGGATACGATTGCAGCCAGTGCCAGCAGTAAAATTCTTGATGGCCCCACTATTCGTCGTTTTACAGCAAAAATAAGCATTATTAAATGCCCTTGGAAGGGTTTTTAGACATACCTACGACTCTGATTTCAAAAAATTAAATCTCTTTAAATTTTTTATGGATATCTAGTCCTCTCAATTTTCACGTCTCAATTTCGTTACACACCTCAAATTTGGCTCGCTTCCAAGTTCGCTCAATTCCTGATCCCCGCCTATTTACAACAAGCCAGCCACGCGTATACCATAAGTTCTTGTTTTGTTGTGCCCTAAAGTTCTTCCCCGTTTCGCGTATTTCCCCCCAAACTCATCCATGCATGGCAATTTGTCCGCCTCGTTTTCCATACCGGCATCCCCTTATCGAGTAAACGATCTGCAACAACGATCCACCGCCCTCTCGGCTGCTCCTCCTTTTTAGGGTGGTGCCAAATATTTTGGCGCCCAGATGCAATTTTTGGAGGTGAATTTGAAAGCGGCCAAACACCGATGCGCGGCTGATCTGGGAGCAGTGGCAAGTTGAAGGGGACTCACTTTGTTACAACAACAAAAGATAGGATCTGGGTTCTGGCGCGGGCAAGGCCAGGCTGCTGGACCTAAAAGATAACGGCAAGTCACGATGCGGGGAATGTCTCTGCGCTTCTGCCCTGGACGTTGAACTCCCCGGGGGTTCAACAGTGCGTCTCATCTCTTTAAATACCGGTGTTATGTCGTGAAACGGGCCGGATTTTTGGATCAGGTTTTTGCTTCTAAACTTTGCGCAGCTTTTGGTGTGGCAGTGGATTTAGATACTTTAATCCATGAATCTTACGACTCAGGTTCAATTTTTCGTTAAAAATAGCTTTTCGGAATTGTTTCGTTAATGGAATTTAATTTATAGTCCGGTAAATCAAATCAAGGTTTGATTATTTTCGAGCCTTCCTAGTGCGTTTAAAAAGGGTTAGGCCACGCTAAGATCTACCGTTTCGGCCCCCTAGGTGCCGACGGCTACGCGTGGCGTCAAATTACGTTCCCCAATATTTGAAATCTTTGCACAAGGGAACGAACTAGACGTTATTTTCTTGCTTCCAAGACCTTTTAATTGCCCCCTACGTTGACTTCCAAGATCCATTTCCGTCCCATGTTCCCTTTTCTTCCCTCGATGACGCAACTACCTCCGGGTACCCCGGAGATCAAAGCCTCCCCCCTCTACCCACACACGGTTCCACGAGGACACAAACAACACACAACGATAGGATCGACGATACGGACAAGGTCAAGCCATCGCCATCCGCCGGGGTGGGTGACGCTCGTCCGGACACCGTATCCCCCTCTTCCTCTCCCTCCGGGATCCCACCACTTTTTCCGGGCCGCCCAAAGAAATGGCAAAATTTTTGGCCCTGATGGATGTGGGGGGATAGGAAGGGGCCCGCCTGACCGGGGGAAGAAGATCATTATCTATCTAAAGATGCGCAAGTGGGGCCAGTGAGTCGCTTCCAAAGAACGATTGCCCGGCAACTTCCAGACTGAAAATGCCACGCCTGGATGAACTGGGAGGACCGGGTGTCGTGAGTTCGTTTTTGGTACTCTGCACGGCTTGGACCCGGGTGATTATATTAAATATTTGGAAAAGAAGTATCCACAAAACTGGATCTTGAGGAGCTGCTGCGGGCTCTTTCTCTAGTTGACGTATGCCACAGCGCGTTTCGCGTGCTTTCTCTAGCTTGTGCTCTCGGAAGCCGAGGCTTGCTTGGTATAAAATCGAAGAAATCATGGCTGATCAGGTCGTCATCAGGTGTTCTTTGTGGTCACTAGCTCGATCTCGGACTGTCGAAAGTTTCCGCTTGAAAGAGGCAATATTTCCGTATGATCAACAGCCTGCAAGTTCATAACCGTTTACGCGATGTAAAAACATGTCGCACTCGAAGTCACGCTTTCTACGATTGTATGTTTGCCTAAGTTGTGACGGCTTCAACGGCAGTTGCCTTGTGCCAAGCAAGTTTCATCGTGTAACCGGTTGGCGATTTACCAATCGATCCTTTTGTGTCGATCTTTTCGACCACGCCAACCCCTTTGGAGAGCTTTCGAGCCCCTTTAAAAACTTGGTTAGAGCATTCAGTCATCGTAATCAACGCGTGAGCGTGCGGTGCGGTCAGCTGGTAAGGCAGAATCACGCGACGCACCCGCGCGCTCTGAGCGTTGGTGTTAACATTGTCCCTTTAAGACGCTTTGTCCAGTGTAACTCGATCGGTGTATTGAACTTTGAGAACTCCAAGTTGTTTTCACTGCGTCTTGCTCCTCCTTTTTCTTTCTTGCTTTCATTCTCCCCTACCCCTCTCTGATTTTTTGCATAATTATGGCGGCGTCCCAGCGCGAGAGCAGGAGGTGTCCGGCTGTGAGGCGGTCATGATGGGCGAGTCAGGGGGAAGAATCGGGGCCTCGCATCGCCGGGAAGAATATTTCGCCGTTGTGACCTCATTTTTCTCTCTCGGCCTCCGTCCGTCCGGTCGGACCCTCGGGGCGATTGGTGTGGTGGTGGTGACCCGGTCCGATTGTCCCTCCAGATCCCTCACTTCTTCGAGTCACCCGGGATTTTCGGGCGGGCTTCTTCGGCTTTTTTCAGTCTTTTTCGGGGTGGATTGTGGTCTTGGGATTTTTTTTTACAAAATGTCGCATTTTCCCACCAAGAAAGATGGTCCTAGACATCTCAGCCGATTATCTTCGGCATTTCTTGTGTCGTTTTCTTGAATTTGAGGTGTATCAAGCTCCTCTAGATGGCTCACGTCTTCGGGTATTGGGTTCTGCTGGCCTGGAATTTGATATGATAATCGCATACACCAGCGCAGGAATGGGATTTTTGATTTTTCACGCTTTGGAATTTGATGTGCTAATTGGTAAACCCCTAACTTCTTCTTTGGCTACGCCTTACGCCGTGAGCGTGTCTCTTGCTTCAAGCCATAATCTTCTGAATCTCCCGACTTCGCCAGACGGCGAAAATTTTTTGCACCCCAACAGGTTCCAGTTTCTTCTTTTCCACCCCACTACAAATGACGCCCCAAAACCGGAGTGGAGCGGCTTCACGAAGAACAAACGAAAGCTCGCAATCTTCTCGACAGCCGCGGGGATCTACATTTCCTGGTGGAGGGCAGCCAGATTTGGATCGGCCATTCGCCCAGGGGGAGGGCTGTTTTCAGGGGTCCCCGAAGCTGCCCCTCCCCCCTGAATCCACCTGTTGTAGAGGGGGTGAGGTGAGGGTGAGGGTGAGGTTCCAGTTTTGCATAGCCATCCAGGCAGTGCTGTTGAGCCCCGTCCGTCCCTCGTGGTGTGGTGACTGGTTCCCCTTCTTCTTTCCCTCTACACGTTGGTGGGGCTCGGGCTGGGTGGAACTCTTCAAATTTCCGCACTTCAAGCTAGCGCCTAGCGGCTTCATGTGTTTGTCAGGGGAATTTGGCCGTTTTCCTTTTTGATTTTCTTATATGTTGCTCGTGTTCTAGCTTTAGCACAGCGTAGAGTAACGTAGCGTAGCCTAGCGCAGCCTAGCTCAGCATGGCGCAACGTACCGTGGCGTTGCGTAGCGCAGCGTAAAGTAGCGTAGCCTAGCGTAGCTCGGTTTTTTCGGTCGGGAGTACTGTCGGGTTCTTATTTAGTTTATTTTTTTGCGTGTTTGCTCTTTGTTTTCCTTTTTAAACGCCTTCAAGTGTTGCTAGGATTCGAGCGCTAGCGAAGAGCAGTAGTGACGCTACGTGACGCGTAGCGTCACGTAGCGTGGAGCCGCTCTGGGTTTTTGAGCATGCGTATATCTTACGGCCTTTTTAATACGCAACACTCGAAATTTACGGTTAAGCAATCATTCTGTGTTTTCGGTGCCTTTTTGCCCAAAACCGGTTTGTTACGTCTGAACAAGCCGAATCCACCCCGCAGCCCGGTGCTTTCAAATTTGCATAAACCACATGGCGCCTGCCACGCGGCCGATAGCTTTGTTATCTTCTTCTAGCTTTTTTTATACCTGCAAACATGCGCTGAAAATTTGAGAAGATTTTTCTAGCTTGAAATCATTTGCATGAAGCTCATTTGTAGCCTATCCCCCTTAAACGAAGCCGCTTTCTAATCCCATGCCCCCATCTTTGCGCGCGAATTAGGCGAATGCCCATGGGGTAGAACGACGGCACTGGGTTATCGTCGATGGCCATCTACCATTCGCCGAAAATGAGGACAGCCCACTCCGACAAGACAGTTTTGCCCATTAGTGTTTTCGGAGGGGAGGTGTTGGGGGAGAGTGTGAGCGACTGATCGATCTTGACGGGCTCGTTTGGGAAAGTTGTATTCTTTGGACTTCGTGTGGAGCATCTTATAAGTTTTGTTAGTCAGCGTTTTTGTTAGATATTTGGATTTTCCAGGGCTATAGAGCTTATCTTATTTGACGTTAAGTAGGGTAGCTATTGGCCAAAGTTTACTTGATTTTTACGACGTTTTGAATTCGTTAACAATACCAAAAAAAAGTTAGAAAAACTAGTTTCTGCTGTTAATATGGCCAATGAACGGCCAGGAATAAATTTTCAGCTTTTCTACATTTTTGAAATATGTCCAATCGCGTTTTGATAAGTTTTAAGCAGCAACTGAGTCGACTTACAATAAAAAATTTAAGTTGAAAGAACTGTTTTAGGCCTTTGGACCGTAGTCGACTTTTCCGGAAGTTCCAACTCACAATACCGCTCGAACGCCCCTGGTCCCGTTACCCCGGGGCTGTCCTTTTGTTGAATAGAGGGAATCGAAAGTCCCCTCATCCTTCTAGTTCTGGGCCATGAGGGCGATCGGATCAACGGGACGACAAGGGGGAGGAGGAGGGCGTCGAGGCGAGGATCTGACCCGGTTTCCCCATTTTCCCTCCTCAACGGCTTCTTCTTCTTCTGCCTCCAGGCCTCACAATGGAAAGTCCCGGCTGTGGCTTTTGGTGTTGTTAGGTTTTCAAGTGCTTAAAGTAGATGTTTGGAGCTCGAAAACAGCGCATGAAATGTGAAGAGGCTGAGACAATTATTTCGGCGGCTTTCTTCATTTTTTTAACAAGTTTTGTTCATATAGACGATCCGACAAATCCATTAGTTTGGCCTAAAAAGCCCGGGCCCACCTCAGTATACAGATTCCCGCCTACACCACCCCCGCCTACCACCTATCCGTGGCACGCCCCATTTCCCCCTCCTCGTTTGCCTCATTCAGCGAGATCTCCGTGACTTGCCCCCGCTGACGACTTGTACTTTCTGGCTTTCATTTTCGGAAGGGGGTGGGGTCTGATTTCAATCTGGGTGTTCAGAAGGAAAGTCGTGATCCAGTCTGACCGATTCTTAGATATTTTTGAGCCTCACTGAAGCTCTAGTTTTGTGCCTAATTCTTCTTTAATGTCCACTAGCAAAATCTGGGATCGGTGATACCAAAATTAAATATATTCCAGAATCAGAATGCTTTCCTCCGTCCCGTTGGCTCGCCTAATCGAGGCCACCCCGGCCAACAAAGCCCTCTGCGGCGCGTTCTTGCCTACCAACAACAATCCCTCATTCAGCAGCTTCCAGGTGTGTTAATAACCACCTTATTAACGAAGCGTTTGTTTTCTCCCGCTTCATTTTTACCTTTTTCAGGACGTATACACCGTTTCCATCGTCGAAACCGATGGCACATCCCCCATCGCCTTCGGCGCCATCAACATGTACTCCCAAAAGCAGGTACCACCTTGACACAAACAACTTGACGGTATGCCGCATCGAAAACGAGATTATTTGCCATAAAAATCGAGCCCTTCGGCTGATCCCCTCACCACAATACCACCCCACTTTCCAGGCCTATTGTATGGTTGGGGAGGTTAGCGACAAATACCACAACTCGACCATCTGGTTGGAAGACAAGACTGTCGAGAAGAGCCATGTCGTGCTCAAGGTGAGGGAAATATTGTAGTCAGCATCTTACGGGGGGAATTAGGATTAGATGATACCTTAAAAGTTATGATAATTGATTTTTGAATAGTTGATCGTTATTTTTGAGTATTAGATTGGTATTTTAATAGAATTATTACGGTCTTAAACGCGCTTGGCCTCGAGACAGTGCGAGTTACTTTTTAGATCTCAAAATCCGAAGCCGGCAAGCCTGACCACTCCGGCCTCGGCATGTTCCGCGCCGTGTTCGGAGACCACGAAGAGAGGTAATCAATCCAACTTATCGGAAATATGCAAATCAGGCCGATCGAGGAGTACCTGATGCAATGGATGGTCAACAAGACCGTCGGAAATGATTGTCTCGATTTGAACAAGAACGTCACGCTTGATGTTGTTGGAAAGAGGAAGTAAGACTTTTCACTTGGCTTCATCAATCGATCTCTTTGCTATGTCAAACTTCTAAAATGCCATTTTTTAGCTTGAATGGATGGCGCGACAACGCCGGATTTGTCGTCACTGACAACCAGCATTTCGTCGAGATGACCTGCAAGAAGTTAGTTTTTTCGAAGTCATTATTGCTAGTTTTACGAAATAGGTTTTACGAAGTTTTACTTTGGTGACCCACTTCCTTTAAAATCAGCAATTCCAGATCCGACCTCATCTCCCTCGACACGACTTCTTTTGCCAAGATCGTCCCCTTGACCGCCGAGAACAAGGAGATCCTGATCGAGTACGACGCCACTTGCACGATGCTGGACCGATCTGACTACATTGATGCTCTATTAAAGGTATCAAAAACGTTAAAAACTAATACTGTTTTGTAGACATCCGACATCCGGGGAGCCCTCGCCATCGATGAGCACAACACCCCCTACGGATACGTCCTACCTTGGATCCCGAATCTTAGCTGCTAGCCGAGAAGGAGGAGATCTCGGGTATCCTGATTTTCAGGATCTTTATTACGAGATTATAGGCAACTCCTGAGCTTTGCCGTCAGCCAAATCACCCACCGGAAGTGTCCCTCTACACTTGCGAGGAGGCTTTTGGATTTATGGATGAGCTCGTGAAGATTGCCGTTAAAGTGACACCGGTAGGTTGAGTAAAAATGGCTTAAAAACCTTCATAAGTCTACAAGAGATCGTTAGGAAAACTCTGAAATCGAGAAAGAGTTGCGCTAGCCAAGGACTAGAAAGTGTAGGCTAGCAATGATTACTTTGGAATGGAAAGGCTAGCATAGATTCTTGAGGAATCTGCAGCCTAAGCATGGGTTTCTTAGAAAAAAACGTCAGCGGAAATTCTTGAGGACCGGCAGGTTAGCAGAGAATCTTAGGAATGAGTAAGCTAGGTAGATTTTTTCCTAAAGGTACAACAGAAATTTCATTGATGAAGAGACAGGCTAGCGTATTATTAAGGAACTAAAAAGAAATAACGCATAGCCCATATTTTCAGGTTACCCGCCTCCACACCCGAACCCTCATCAAGCAAGTAAGTGGAACAAGGTCTTCTGCCACAACATCGGACTCCATCTTTTCTAATTCTTAAATCCTATATGGTCGTTCTTAATTCTTAAAGCCTATATGGTCGTTTTAAGCAAACCCTATCAACCCAGATCCAACCCACAACAAAATACAGCTTTCAAAAATTTTTATCCGTTTTCCACGCATTTTTTCGATTTTGCATCTATCATCCACAAACTGCTCCGATTTCCACGCTGTAATTTGTAACGCTATTCGTGTAATTTCCTAAATCGTGGACTCTGTCGTTTTGATGGATAAATAATTATAAAATGAGAGCAGATAGATATGACAGACGAGAGGGCCAGAGAGAGAGAGAGAGAGAGAGAGAGAGAGAGAGAGAGAGAGAGAGAGCAGAGAAGATGGAGAGAACATGTCAGATTGAGTATTTCTTAAATCAACGATCACTTCCAACGATTTATATGTACACGTAATAGATATTTGGCGGTCAACGAAACTCCTGACTGGGTCATTTCTACACGCTAATAATCCGCAAATTCCGAATAGAATAAATCTTCTTTACAGAGTTCAAACGTCCTACAAACCGTCCGATCTTCACGACGTTGTTGCTCTATTTCCTAAAAAATGAAAAGTTACAGGAATTCCGGCTACGACCCACATCTAATGACGCCACGATGCTCATCATTTGCATGAGGCGTGCTGCGTAGTTTGTGCGCTTCATCTAAAAGGACTGGTTTTTATTGCGTTTTTTTTGCTTTATAGTTGATTAATTTGTTTTAATAATAAATAATGTTTATTATTGTTATATTTGTAGGTATGATCACAATAAACTGCCAATTACCGTACCTGTACCGTATAATAATCGTGTACTTCTTGAGCAAGCCGCCGTTTTACGCTATCTGCCATTGCAGCTGTAGTTTCGCTGATTATCGTGTCCCCTAAACTTTGTATTAATAGGAATTAATAATAGTAAGTTCACTAATGACGATTTTGTTAAAATCTCAAAAACCAACGTTTCACACTCCACATCGTCTGCAACATGCAAAATACCAGCTCAAAATCGGTAGGCTCCATTCGTTGAAGTTGATTCCCGAGGAGATGCATTTCTTTCAAACACGACGGAGTAATAAATCTACACAAAGTAACATAATACTTTTATTATTTCTCTAAAACGTACTCGACAAACTTTTTGACTTCCGGCGAGTCGCGAGTCCAGTCCGCATTTTTGTGAAAGTCGTAGTAACTAAATCACAATTATTTAATTGATATATTTCATGAACTTACCATCCATTATAATTCAACCACAACCCGAGTGGCGGTTTGCCAAGACATCTGGCCGCTGCTTTGTACCGTTCAAGTGCGACAAAGTTGTTCCAAAATCGTTTGAAAAGAGCCCACTAAAAAATAGGTTATTAAGTGTCTAATAGCGTCTTAAAAATACGAAAATATAAGTGATTAAAAAGGACCCACCTTCTGATCCTTATCCAAATGCGCAAAATCATCTAGACTCATACAAAACACGGCAATATTTTCAATTTCCTGATCGATGTTCATGCTGACCTCAAGAAGGGTGAAGGGTTCGCCTTGTTTTACCTAAATTCTATTGTTAATTTGCGCATTCTTTATAAGTTTATCGCTAAGTAAACAACCCCAATTGAAAGCGTTAATTTTAGTTGATAAAACCCACATGTTCAGGCGTACAAAGCGGCCATTTTTGTAGATGATCATTTAGTGCTACCAGTCCTTGTTGAATCAGTGATAATTTTATGGGCAGTATGAAGCTGGACAGGGTGTTGTGCTGAAATTGTGGACATTAAAGGGGCTCGGAAGTCAAAATTCCGCTCGATTGAATTCGGGTCAAAACAAATGGATTGCCGCCAAAAGTGCCAGAAAATTGATTTGAAGCGTGAAAATTTAAGAGAAGAAATATTTGAGAGTGCGAAATGTTTCGGGAAAACGCCTTGAGCGCGCGGCGATTACATGTCGTAATGCCTTGTAAGGCACCCAATCTCTCGATCTCGGTGATTGCCTGGTCAATTTTGATAATTAAAAAGTCTAAAATGATCAAAATCGATGAGGATTACAGAAATATCGTCAGAATTTTGAAATTCATGCGTTTTCCCTTCCAAACAGGGACTAGAGAATACGCGTCGTGGTCGCGTTACGGCCGTATCTGGCTATTTGGCAGGAATCACAGCAGGCGGACACGTTTCGAGCCCTTTAAAGGCATACACATTAAGTCTCGTTGTTTTATCGGCGGTAACCGTCCGCGGAATAGCAAACTGGTTACGGAGGTGCTCTCGCGGAGCAAACGAACCTCGCCACCCGCCTGGGCGAGCGCTTTAGACCACTAGGTCATGGGACACGGGAGAGCGGAGAGGGAAGGGGGAAAAGAAGGGTCCGGGCGTTGCGCGGCGGAGGGCTGATTTCCACGATCATGAACTGACTTTTTGCACGAGATTTTAGTGTACCTTTAAGGATCCGCAAAATTGAATGCTTTCCACAGCTACGTTTAGCTTTATTTTTGTGTGAATGTTATACTGAAGGTAGCCTACCCACCGTCTCAAAATATTATACCAGGGTTAGAGAAGAGTAAGAGAGAGCGAGAGAGAGAGAGAGACATAAATAGAAAGAGTGAATGCAAGGGAACAAAATTATCTGGCTTACTTGACGGCCGCATCCCTCTATCCAGACATTTTTGAAACCGACAGCACCGGCAGCTGAAGCGTTGTTCTAAAAGCTGTTTTTCTAAAACCCAATACAACGATTAATTTGTATTACTTAATCTAATACAATGATTTATGAGGGCTAATATTTTGCAGGAAATTAAGCTATTGTAAAAATGACCTTCCAAGATAAATCTCCTTTTTCTGCCCCTTCCCCCAGCCTTTAAACGTCGGAAATGATGACGGAAACGTGCATGCCGGGGGTATTTCGAGAATTGCGAAACTCGCTGTGGGTCGGCTCTGGCTAGCGATAAGCGGACCCCTTTGCTCCCTTGCTAGCAAATAATACGTGAAAACGGTCAACGATCAGGATTTGTCATCACTGGTTGGGTTTTCATCACTAGAGACCCTCGATGATCCGTAAAAAAGTTTGCATCACCGGGGAAAGCAAGATCGACCTGGTTTGTTTCTTTTATCCTTTTTGACGCTGATCTTTGGGATTTTATTTGCTTGGCTTTTTCAGTAGAAAAGTAACTTAAAAAGAATTTCGGCAGGATTTGGAAGAAGAGATTTTTATAATACAGATTTCCAGAAAAAACTCACTTTTAGTCACATCACAATTGTGCTCCTTCTGACATTTATACGCGAGTTTTAGCACGACAGAACGGCGAAAGAAGGCGGCACCTAGAAATAGCAATAAATTCAGATACAAACGACCCATTTTTCCAGTAAAACCCATTCGAGCCTGCGCGGCCCATTAAAAGCGGATCAATTCCAGTATTTCGAGGGGGTGGAATTACTCACCCCGCACGGAGAACAAAACTTGTACCCGTATTCGTACACAGACGAAAATTTATGAAAATGCGCGGCCTGACTCTGTGGATTCTATGGCCAAAACCCTATGACAAGATCTAGCGATAACGGTGCGAGTCGGCGTTTACTGTATGCAACAAAAATATCAAAATCCAGCAAAAACTTACACGCTCTACAGCTGGCCACCCCAAAGTGCAGCCCACCCGCCTCAAGTTGGCAAATCTCACACGAGAGGTTGGCTCTCTAAATTCAGAAGTTTCTGGGTGTATCGTATCGTATCGTAGCGTAACGTAGCGTACGTATCCTTAAATTTTTTGCGTTTTTTTTTAAATAACACGTCAACAATTTTAACACACGATCTTCGCTGCTTTTCGTTCTTTTCTCCCTCTTTTTCGCCTTTTTCACCGTTGGAAACCAGATCTACACGGCGGCCGACGTGGTTGTGTGGTTTATGGTTGCCAGGCAGTGGCCAACGCAAAATTTTCAGGTAAACCTATTGGCGCGAACTGTACGTGTGGAGGGAGTGAGAAATGGGAGCAATGTTTATCTTACGGGTCCGGGAATGTTATGGTATTTTGCTCGGGCATAATACGAAAAATGCATGATTTTTCAATTCAGGGATTTGCAAAAACGCAGAGAATTGATACGCTTGCAAATTTTTGCGCTTATTTAATACAAACACTATAAAAAGTTTTCGAATTTCTGAAACTAATTTTTAAACTTTTGAGGCTTGTTAATGAAGGGATTGTTCATGATTTACTAGGGGGCTTTTCCTTTACGAAAATGCCTTATCGACCAGTTTATCGTGAAAGGACTATTATAATGGTGCATTAATGAAACTAGTAGAGTCAACTCTGTTTTTGCGCAATTTACAAAGTATTTACTTTCTTTGGAGGCGTCTCAAACAAATAAGCTACCACACTCTATGCAAAGGACCACTTACCATCTTCCAAACCCACTAGCAGTCCGCCAAAAACAGCCGTGTAGAAACCAGAAAAACGGTGAATTAGAAATCAGAGGCCTTCAGAATCTTTCGTCCGTCACTGCCCCAACTCGGCCGCTCGAATTGATAATTGTTCTTGTTCCGCCCAAAGTTGATAACGGCCGATTCGTCCGCCAGGTCGAATCAATAGCCCAGCGTTTTTGAGGAATCACCAGGGGGTTGTGGTGGAATTGGGGGAGTGGTAGTGTGGCGGACTGTTTCAGCACAAAGCACAGAACTTGCCCGCAATTCGTTGGGAGCGAGAGTTCCGCCCGACAACCCTGCCAACAAAAATGGGGGGCAGGAGAGAGGAGGGGGTAGTCGGGGCGGCCAGGCTCTGAGGAGGATTGTTTGCACTATGCCTGGATTCTCTTGAAAATACACACTCTCTAGGTCCTTTACAAGAGGGCTGGCTCGGGATCTGGGGGAAGAGAGCGAGAGAATGCGGGAGAATGAGAGAGGTAAGGTACGAGAAGTGGACTCTGGAGCCAGGCCAGAAAGGTTGCCGTTAACGACCGGAGAGACTGGCTTAGAATCGTTCTTTAATCAGTAGGAAATTTTGAAAAGTTCAAAAATTGTGCTAAAACTTGACAGTCTCTTTAAAATTTACAAAATTACAGCCATCAAACACAATAAATTATTTTTATTGTCTAAAACTCGGTAAAGTGGTTGTTCATCAGATCCGGCGGTACCAATTCGAAGGTCCGGAATGCTGTCCGATCTTCGCGGTGTAGACGATCCACTTCCTAACGCATTTTAGTTTCTTAAGATTTAGTTTTTTACCTCTAATGCCGATACGATATTCATTATTTGCATCAAACGACCGGCATAACTAGGCTTGTTCATCTGAAAGAAATCGATTATATATGTTTTGTTAATCTTGTGCACCTCAACTGTATAGTACTCGTGAACTTCTTGAGAAAGCTTGTGCCTAGCCTCGGCGGCCACGGTGGTGGTATGCTCATTTAGGTCAGCTGTATCTTAAAAACCAGTGGAAAAAGACGCTTCAGCCCTTTTTCCACTGACCCCGTCTAGGAATCAGGAATTCCCTTTCCTTTATTGAAGCCTGCGGCGCAAGAGCCTGACTCAAGATTCATTTGCCTGCGGCGCTAGCTACTGATTTTTTTCTCGATTTGCTTGGCGCAAGCGTAAGTCAAGGACCTTTTCTTTGGCCTGCGGCGCCAGAGCCAGCGTTGCGTTAGAATCTCTGAGCCTGCGGCGCTAGATACTGGTTTTTTCCGGGTTTGGGCCTGCGGCCCGAGAGCCTGGGTCAAAGGCCCATCGTTGGCCTGCGGCGCCAGAGCCAGCGTTGCGTTAGAATCTCTGAGCCTGCGGCGCTAGATACTGGGTTTTTTTTCCGGGTTTGGGCCTGCGGCCCGAGAGCCTGGGTCAAAGGCCCATCGTTGGCCTGCGGCGCCAGAGCCGCGTCGTTTTCTTGGCTTGCGGCGCTAGAGCGAGGGCCAGGCCTAAAACTCGCACACCGGGGGGCCTAGCAATATGGTTTGTTGTTGAAATCTCAAAAAGCAAAAAGTTAAATTCGGCGTGGATTCGAACCCCGGACCACGCGCTTGTTAGACCGGGCGTCAATCCGCTACACCACCGGGCTATGGCGATGGGTGGCGGGAAAGCCCTCTTCTGTCCTGGGGAGGTCCTCACCCCGGGAGGGAGAACTTCTGGTAACTTTACAAAATTTCCTTTTTGAGTCTGAGTGCGGCAAATTTGCAAAAATAATAAGATGCGCGTGATCCCCACTATCGAATACATAAGTGGACCAAATTACAGACCAAAATTCCATCTGGGCTTCGAGTTATGGCCCGGACACCACGGGGCTGTGGCCATTTTATTAAGGACCTTTTAGTAAATTGCTCATAAAAACTTTATTTTAAGGAATTTGGCAAAATCCAAAAAATTGTATCGGGAGAATTGCTTTTACCACTCACCCTCCAAAAATCAGAGCCCAACTCCTCTAATCGACCGAGAAAACCTCCGGACATACCTTTTTTTCAGCGAAATGTTAAGGATTTTTCACTATTTTTGTTGTAAAATCGTCAAATGAAGGAATTTTGCAAAACAAAAAAATGCATCATTGACAAATGTGTTTCTCCACCTCCGTGCCAAAAATCAGCTCGAAATTTGGCCTGACGGCCGAGAAATCGGCTGTACATAAAACAGACATACTTTTCTCGCTTATAGGATAGGATACAGAAAATGTTCGATATTTCAGAAAATAGGGGGGCTTAATGCAAAAACTACTTACTTTTCGTGCTCCACATAATTTGGAGCATGCAAAACACTAGCTCAAACTCGGTAGGCTCAAGCCGGTGTAGCTGGCCGCCCACCAGAATCATTTCTTTCATGATGGACCGGCTGCCGTACCTAAGTTTGAATATAAAAATAAAGTAATAAATTAGCAATATTTCGAAACTTACTCAACGATCTGCTTCAAATGTGTCGACCTGGTCGTCCATTCCAGATGTTCTTCAAAGTCGTAATAACTAAAAAAATTAGTAAATTTTAAAGTATAAACCAGTGGAAAGCGGCCCTTTTCCACTGGACCCCGTCTAGGAATCATGAATTCTCTTTCCTTTTATTGAAGCCAGCCGGTGCAAGAGCCTGACTCAAGGAACCATTCGTTGGGCTGCGCCGCCAGAGCCAGCTTGCGCTAAAACTTTTCCTGCGCGGGAAGGTTTTTTGGCCTGCGGCGCCAAGCCAGCTTCCGCTAGAACTCCTGCGGCGCTAGTACTGTTTTCCGATTGGCCTGCGGCGCGAGAGCCTGGGTCAAGGGCCCATCGTTGGCCTGCGGCGCCAGAGCCTGGGCCAAGTACCTTTTCTTTGGCCTGCGGCGCTAGAGCGAGGGCCAGGCCTAACCCCCGCACACCGAGAGCATAGAAATATGTTTTGTTGCTGAACTACCAAAAAGCAAAAAGTTACGACCACGCGCTTGATATTCTACACCACGGGGGAGATGGCGATGGGGGGCGGGAAAGGCCTCTTGTGACTTGGGGGCCGGGCCCATCCCGTGAGAGGGTACTTCTGGGAACTTTACAAAATTCTCTTTTTGAGTCTGAATGCGCCGAAAATTTGTAAAAATAATAAGATGCGCGTGATCCCCACTATCGAATACATAAGTGGACCAAATTACAGTCCAAAATTCCATCTGGGATTCGAGTTATGTCCAGGACACCACGGGACTGTGGTCATTTTATTAAGGACCTTCTAGTAAAATGCTCATAAAAACTTTATTTTAGGGAATTTGGCAAAATCCAAAAAATGGTATCGGGAGAATTGCTTTTACCACTCACCCTCCGAAAACCAGAACCTAACTCCTCTTCGCGGCCGAGAAAAGCTCCGGACATACCTTTTTTTGGGCAAAATGTTAAGGATTTTTCACTATTTTTGTTGTAAAATCGTTAAGTGAAGGAATTTCGGAAAACAAGAAATGCATCACTGACAAATGTATTTCTCCATGTCCATGCCAAAAATCAGCCGGGAATTCGGCCAGACGGCCGAGAAATCTTCATTACAGAAAACAAACATACTTTTCTCGCTTATAAGATAGGATCACGTCTAGGTGCCCAGGTGTTTGTTTTAACTTACGCTCCATTATAAATCAACACCCGAGTAATGGGCGATTTTCCAAAACATCGCAATATCGCTCGATACCTCTCAAGACGTTGGAAATGACTCCAAAATCGTCGGAATAAGATCCACTGAAAACTAGAAACTATAATTGCTTTAGAAAGTTACCTTTTGGCCACTCTCAAGCCTCGCAAAATTTTCAAAGGTCATACAAAATGTTGCAATGTTTTCTACCTCTTGGTGGTAATAAACTGCCACCTCGTCGATGGTGAACGGCTTTCCGGGATATACCTAAGAACATTTGTACACTAAAAATTATATTTATATTGTACCTTATCCGGGGTGCACATTGGCCACTTTTTCATGTGTTCACTTAAGGATATCATGGCTTGTTGTGTCAGCGATAGTTTGATGGGGAATAGAAAGTTGGTTAGCTTCGTATTCTGAATGAAAATATTCATTTTAAGGTCCCTCTTTAGGTCCTACCGACTCAAAAAGTGCTTCAACATTTGCTTTGATCTGGTCTCGTTGTTGGATGAACTCGCCTAGGTCGCTGGCCGTTTCTGAGGCTTCGAGTTTAATGTCAGGGGCAATAGGTGCAGAAGAAGAGGCTTCAGGAGCTCGTGGCTCCTAGAGAAATTCGTTAAGTGCGTTACGCTCCAATAGGTATTCAGCCTTATTAATGTGCAAAAAAGATGTACCGGATCTCCTGGCGTAGATGGTGGTGTACTCATCTCACTTGGCTGACTACTACCAGCCCTCGATTTCGTCTTTAGCTCATTTGAGGTGTATTTTATCACTGAAAAATCGTGATTTTGTGCAAGACGTTTGAGAACTACTTGACGGCTTCATCCCCTTGTTTAAACATTTCTGGTATCGACAACTCCGACAGCTGAACCGCTTTTCTGAAGCGGAAGCATACAGCTAAATTTATTAAAAACTGACTATCCGTCACATCACAACTTTTCGTCTTCTGACAAACATAGGCTATTTTGAGAAAAGCAGTTCTGCGGAAAAATGCGGCGCCTGAAAACCTTGAAAATTTAATTTGGAGGATTTTCCTTACAAGCTCGGCAGCTGATGACGCTAAAATGGAAACCATGCGCTTCAAGATCGCAGATTTGACAGATTTGGGGCTCAATTTTGGACTGAAAGAAAGTATTAAAAATAATTTATACTTGGAAAATAATGTTCAATTGCTGTAAAATAAACAAGCCAAAAATTATTGATAGACTTGGTTGATTTAATATTGAACAATGAGGAGAAAAATTTTTGTATACTTTTAACCTACCATTTACATCTAAAAATTCCGTTAGGAATCACAGGAAAAGGCGGTTTTTCAATAACCCTTTAGCCAATTTGCGGGGTCAGATAAGAATGTAGCCCGGGTTGGGCGGCTGTAAGGAGGTGGAATGGCGGAATCGGAATCGATGGCCATCGCTCACACTCACAAACCACAAACTCACCCCACGTGTCGGCGGTAGAAAAGGGACAAACAGCACACAAAACGACGGCTCGCGCAATCATTAAAATTGCGGACCGTGGGAAATCGGGATAAAAAATGTTAATCCTATTTGATTAAACCAAAATTAGAAGGAGTGCAAAAAAGCTTTGTTTTTATGGAATTTTTTCGAATTCTAAATTCCGTTTGCCACCATCTTTGGCGATTTTTGTCAAAAATAACCGAGAGAAGACACTTTACAAGCCTAATTAACATAAAATGAATAAATCCCAATTTTCCGAATTCCGGAAGTGAGTAAAATGTCAGAAATTCATATAACCTGGCCACTTGCAAAATCTCCCCCAATCTCTGGCGCCTCTCGGATGCTTACCCGGCCTGTGGTTTTTTTTAGAATATTAAGAAAATGCTAATTTTGAGATGCAAATTTGCTCTCATCAATTTTAGGAACAGCAGCAGAACCCGGGGCTCGACAAGAATGGACGGGTGAGGTTCAGCTCCTCAAAAAGATCTCGGTTTTTAGCCTCTTCGTGGGAAAGCGGCGCCCCCGTACGTTGATGAGGGAGTGATTATTGGTGAGTTGTTAGATTTGGTAAATTTCTAAAACTATTTAATCCTGTTGCGTAAAATTAACAAAATAAATTCTCTTCTTTCAGGCCGCTTTAAGTTCGCGAAGATGATCGGCGGCGGCGGTTTTGGGCAAATCTACCGGGTCGTCAACATTGATAACGTAAGAATTCCTGGAATATTCCGATTCAGTAACCAGATGGTTACAGTCGCTTCGCGACTGCAACCATCTGGCCTTCGGGCTACCCTACATGTCCCACTCCACCACATCCTTTCCCACCTCCATCAATACCCCCGATAGCCGAAATGCCGCTCAAAAACTACCTAAATACCTTCCTGATGGCTTCAGATACCCCCCATAGCCGAAATCCCCTTAAAAAAACTACCAAAATACCTTCCTGATGGCTTCAGATACCCCCATATCCGAAACCCCTTAAAAACTACCAAAATACCTTCCTGATGGCTTCAGATACCCCCGATAGCCGAAATGCCGCTCACAAACTACCTAAATACCTTCCTGACGGCTTCAGATACCCCCATGGGTGAAATCCCCTTAAAAAACTACCTAAATACCTTCCTGATGGCTTCAGATACCCCCCATGGCTGAAATCCCCTTCAAAAACTACCTAAATACCTTCCTGATGGCTTTAGATACCTCCCCTAGCCGAAATCCGCTTAAAAACAAAAATAACGACCGACCGGATGGAATGAGAGAAAAAAAGAAATGAAATCCCCCGTGAAAATTTTCATCCACGAAACGCGCGCGACCTGGCTCACTATGTCCAAAATCGCCCCAACGGCCGTCCCCCACCCCATTTACTAAGGAAAAAACTTTCAAAGTTAATTTTAATAATTTAAACTAAAATTTTTTCATAATTTTTTTATCAGTTTGGGGTTTCGACCACGCTCTATCCGAATCCGAAGAGAGCTAAGCTCTAGCTCCTTTCCCCTTCGAGTTGAATTCGGCTTCAGACGGACGGACAGACGGACAGACGGAGACCACAGCAAAATTATTATAGTTGATATTTAGGGGCAACTGGTGGCCGCTGGAAAAGTCGAACCCCAGGGCCAGGACCAGGGCCGAATGATCCTCGAGTGTCAGGTGCTCGTCCTGATGCGCGGCACCCCGCACTTTCCCACTATGGTAGGGCAGAGAGAGAGAGAGAGAGAGAGAGGAGAGAGAAGAGAGAGACCATTCCATAGCGAAAGAACCTGCCCATTTCAGTACTGCTCCGGCGAGTACGGGCGCTACAACTTCATCGTGATGGAGCTGCTCGGGCGCAACCTGGCCGACATCCGCAAGAAGCAGCGCACCCGCCGCATGAGCGTCCCCACCACCTTCAAGCTGGGCATCCAGCTCGCCGACGCGTTCCAGTCGCTCCACCAGAAGGGCTTTGTGCATAGGTGTGTAACGTAGCTTTGCCTTAAGCTTGTTTTACTTAGGGATGTGAAGCCGTCGAACATGTGCCTGGGCCACGGCTCCAAGGTCAACACCTGCTTCCTCGTCGACTTTGGCATGGCGCGCAAATTTATTGGACCAGATGGGCGTATCAGGCAATTTTGCTAGGGTTGTTGATCATCAACGCTGTTCAGGCGGGCCCGCAGCTACGCGGCGTTCCGAGGTACGATGCGCTACGTCTCAATCCGGGTGCACGAGCGTCATGAGCAGGTTCTGGAGACAACCTTGATGACGTTGATGGTCATTTCAGACACCGGCCGACGACTTCATGTCGTTGTACTACACGCTGCTGGAGTTGGGCGAGGGCGCCCTCCCCTGGCGTCTCCTCACCGACCACGACGAGATTTTGGCCCAGAAGCTGCGCTACGACTTTCCCAAGCTTATCGCGTAAGTTACGATCTATCAGGGCTTGACTTAAGAGCTTTCGTTGCCTAGATTTTCATTTTTCAGGTACACCCCTCCGAAAATGGGCGACTTCTACAAGCACATCAATGAGCTCGCCTACGACCAAATGCCCAACTACGACCTCATCAGGCAGATCTTCAAGGTATCGCCCAATTTCTAGAATTGCATTTAAATGAACACCTTTAGAACTGCATGCCCCCGGGCACCACCATCTCCGAGCCGTTCGACTTTGACCAGGAAGCCGTCGCGATGAGCTACTACGGCTAATGCGACGACGCCAACAAGTCCTTATAGCCCTCGCTTTTGTGTGAACCAATCGTTTTTGCGTCCAAAATCACTTTCCCTTTGCATCGGGATCATGTTAACCAAATGGTGAATGATTGTGATACATTACTTTGCATTGAATAAATAATCGTGAACGAGGATGGCTGCAAAAATCAAGCTTTTTGATTCTTAACAGTTCTTTATTCATAAAAATCCGTCGTCAAATATTCTTTGGGCAAAAATTCGAATGTCCGAAAAGCGATGCGAGCCTCGGCGTGGTACGAGCTGCCTCCTAAAATTAGCAAATTTTATTGTTAGTTTCATTATATTTCATTTCGATTCTGCCATCAGCCGAGCCGCGTAATTTGGGCGAACTATTGATTTTTATGCTCGTACCTCAAACTAATTTCTGTTGATAACGTTTTTCTTACAGCCTCTGCACTTTTTAGAGTCGCTTTTGTCAGATTTGTTGAGTCTGAAATTGTAAGCTTGGGACTGCCCCATAAAACCTAACCACTGGTGTTCCACAAAATGTGCAGGGCGCAAAAAATAAGCTCAAAATCGGTGGGGGCCGTTCGACGAAGCAGCCCGATAATCTCGTATAACTGCTGTTCGATCATTGGAGCGGCGAAACTAGAAAGAGTGGAAATTCCATAGCCTCAGTACCTACTTACTCTATAATTTTCTTCAAATTCGACGACCTCCTCGTCCAGATTCTTTGATCTTCGAAATCATAATACCTGAAAGCGGCTGGATGCCGCATGACTACAACTTACGTCCCATCGTAGAGCAGCATTCGCGTATCGGGCGGATCGTCAAAACAATGCATCGTTGTCCTGAACCGCTCCAACATCGTGAACAGCTTCCAGAAGCGCTTGAAAAGCACCCACTCAAACAGCGATACCTCAGCAGCTAGTAAGGTACCTTCTGTTCCCTCTCCAACTTTGCAAATTCCTCCATGCTCATGCAGAAAACGGCGACGTTTTCGAGCTCTTCCCAAGCGTTGCCCATAATCTCGGCTATAGTGAATGGTTCTCCAGGTTTTACCTGGATATCGATTTTACTGATTTTTTTCCTAAAGAAGTCTACGTTTTCCGGCGTACACATTGGCCATTTCTTGATATGCTCGTCAAAAGCCAACAGCGCCCGCTGCATTAATGATAGCCGAACAGCTATCGTCCGTCTCGGTAGTGGTACCATCTGTATCAAACGTTTTGCCCACACAATTTTACAAAAAAACTTACTGACAAAAACATTTGATCAACCCTATCCTTTAGCTGCTGCTGCTCTCGACTCATTTTTTGGACCACCGCTGCCGGCTCCTGGTGACCATCAATTGATTCTGCCTTTAGCTCAGATTCGGCGGCCGGAGCAGCAGTTGTTGATTCCGAATTTTCGCCGCTCGGCCCTGGGATGTCTGCCTGAAAGCTTGTATACTCGAAAAATCGACGAGATTTGCATCCATCACTGATTTTGTTGCTTACCAAATCCGGCAGGGCATCCTTGGTATTCTTCCGCTTTTTCTTTAACCTTGGCACCGATTCCTCTTCATCTTCGTCCCCATTTTTCATTTGTTTTATCACTGCGACATTACCCAGTTTTATTAATCTCGATAAAGACCAACTGAAAGGCCGCATCCCCAAATCCCAACATTTCTGATATCGACAACTCCGACAGCTGAAGCGGTTCGCTAAAGCGAGCTGGTCCCTGGTCTAATACCTTACTTTTGGTGACATCACAAGCCTTTGTCGATTGGCACACATACGTAATTTGTAGAACGGCAGCTCGCCGGAAAAATGCCGCGCCTAAAAATATTAGCAATTTCGATTTTCGCCAAATATACAAGCTCGGCAGCTGATCACGCTGAAATGATATCCGGGCGCTGGAAGCAGGCAAACTTGGCAGGTATAGCTTGGGGAAACGTCCTGAATACGATTTATTATAAAAAGAAAAATCTAAGTATCAAACTTGCATTCTCACAGCTCTGCCAGCCACCAAATTCGAATTTTTTTGATAAACCTAAGTCGGTAGTAAATGAAATTAGCGCACAACTTAATGCAAAAAAAATCAACTTTATCAAAAGCGTGGTCTGTGACACGGTTGGCAAATAGAGAAAACTGGCTGTAGATAAGAAAGGTGACGGGGGGAATTGGTATTGATTTGTGCACTCTTGAGGCTCGAGAAAGGCATGTGATTTTTGAGCATCACCCTGCATATGAACCTTTCCTTGTAAATTTGGCTCTTTAAAAACAATAATATTTATTCGTCGACAAAATCAGTATTCATATATTCGCTGGGCAAAAATTCGAAGGTGCGAAGCGCCGTTCGACACTCACCACGTTGATGTTCGGCTTCCTGAAGTAAAAAATTATCTTGGAAAAATACGGAATTTTACATTAAAGGCTGCCACCAGCTTCATCACCTTCATCAACCGGCCTGCATAATTTGGGCGGTGCATCTGGACAAAAATCTATATAAAAATGTGGCCTAATCAGGACCTCAGCAGTGTAATACTCATGAATTTCTGTCGACAACCTTTTTCGCACGTATTCGGCCATTTTGATCGTGGTCTCGGTGAGTTTGGAGACGTCTAAATTGACTTAAAATAGTACAAAACTATTTTGTAAAATTTATAGAGCTACCTGATGTTCAAGGCAATTGCCTGATAAGTTACTTACTAGCCGTGTTCCACAAAATGTGCAGCATGCAGAAGACGAGCTCAAAATCTGTAGGGGCCGTTCGACGAAGCAACCGACGACTGGTTTAATTCCTTTTTGATCATGGGTGAGGCAAAGCTGAATAAAGTGGCTGAATGCGCAATTTCCAGCCGTTTACTCTATAATCTTTTTCAAATTCGACGATCTTCGCGTCCAATGGCGTTGATCTTCAAAGTCGTAGTAGCTAAAAAGCTTTAGAGTATTTATTAACGAGTGATACTTGCGTTCCATTATACAACAACATCCTGTAACAGGCGGATCTTTAAAGCAATGCACAGCAGTCCGATGCCTCTCCAATGCCGTGAAATGGTTCCAAAAGCGCTTGAATAAGACCCACTAAAATCCAAGTTTCATTCTTCTTTCAAGGACCAACTTTTTGGTCCTGCTCCAGCCTGGCAAAATCCTCAAATCCCATGCAAAACACAGAGACGTTTTCCAGCTCTTGCCGGTGGTTGCCGATAATTTCGGCAATGGTGAACGGTTCGCCGGGTCTTACCTGAAAAAGTTGTTCATCTTTTCCAGTCATAATTAGATAAACAATTATGATAAACATTAATCTCTATGGCCTTACTTTTTCTGGAGTACACAATGGCCATTTCTGAAGGTGCTCATTGAAGAGTAGCAGCCCACGTTGCATTATTGATAGCCGGATCGGCACTGCCAGCTTTGAGATAGGATTCATCTAAACTGGTATAACGTTTCGAAAAGAGAAGCTTACTGTAGCAAACATCCCATCAACCTTGTCTTTGACCTGTTGCTGCTTGTTCTAGCATATCTTTTATGACCGAGGCGGGCACTAGACCACCGTCAATAGATGGCCCGGTTGCAGGTTCTGCATCATCAACTCAGGGATTTGCTCAGGATCCTAAAATCAATATTTTCAGCTAAAACTTGTCTGCTATTCAAATTAACGCTGTTAAGAAATTTACAATCAACTTACTGTAACCTGTGAACTGCTGGAAGGTGGTGTACTGATTTCACTCCTCAAATTAGTAGTAGGCTTTTGCTCTTGCTCATCTTCTACGAGTTGTTTGATCACTAAACAGCTTTTCAAAGCCTGTTTTCTTATATCGCCTACTTGATGGTCTCATCCCGAGATCCCAGCATTTTTGGTATCGACAGCTTCTGCAGCTGAACCGCTTCTCTTCAGATTTACGATTTAAATCAAAGAAAAAGGTGCTTACTTTTCGTGACATCACACTGCTGGGTCCCCTGACAAACGTAGGAGATTTTAAGGAACGCCGTCCTTCGAAAAAATGCGGCACCTAAATATTTTTTGTAGAATTTTCAGGATATTTACAAGCTCTGCAGCTGATCACGCTGAAATGCGAGCCAGGAGCCGCCAAACTGCAGATTTGACAAGTATAGCCTTTCTAAATCAAAGGTGGTATAGAAAAATATGCAACCAACCTCCATTCTCACGGCAAATTTTCTGCAATATCCCTCAGATGGGCAACTAGAATGTGTTTCTTAAAATGTCGATGAAATATCACACCAGATTCTAGTAAAAACAACGAAATAATGGAAGAATTCGGATTATCGCAGCCGAAACTTGTGTCTTTTTGGGACAATGATCCCTGCCACACTCTGCAAATAACGACTTTGTGGAATGGCCTTTGATAAGGCTGTTCGCCCGAATCGATTTGTGTCTTCATGAACCCGCATGGGACGGAATTTATTTCAGAAGAGGGACCTTGGAAAATCAAAATAATAAATACAAAATTGGAGGAAACAAGGATGAGAATGCAAGTTTTGCCGAAATAGCTCCCCCATACAACCTCAAAACTAAACGACGATGGCGATAGATTACGGAATAATATCAACTGTTTTTATTTTTAGGTCAATGCATAATATAATATTCGATTTTAATAGTTTATTTAATAGCCGAAAGAATATTTTTGAATACTTCGATTTAGAGGCAACCACGGGCAGAATCCGACCACTTTTGGTTGAGATTTTAAAGGTATAATGTACTTGTTCGTCATTTCAAATTTTTTAACTCGATTCATCCCTAATCAATAGGTCTGCAACGATTCGAGCAAACAAGTCTACATCTGCGCATCAACGAATATTGATTCCCATTAGTGTGTGACCCGATCTGGGGTTCAAGCACTAATGGGCCATGATAATGAGATAGCATTCACACGCCCATTACTGCATAAAGGTCATAGATCCTTTCTGTTTTTAGGTTGTGCCTAAAAATTCTTCTTGCGTTTTGCTGTTTATATCTATTTTTTTAATTTAGTCTTCATCATAAACTCTTTTCCCATAAGTATTTCCTTTCCAGAACAACTTCCGGAACAATGTTTGGCGCTTGGGCATCAAAAACTCTGGAAAATTTACGAAAAAGCGTTTGCGGTTGGTTTTTCAATAACAATATAACCTAATACTTTTTTAGAACAACTCGAGCGAGGGATTGAGACGATGGAGGGCCGGGATGCGGAAGCTGCCAATCCGCCGTCAGTGATTTCGGCCGACTCGGGTCTCGATCAATCGGTATCTGTAAGTTTTTAATGCATTTTATTCATATGTTTTTACTTTTGCAGGACGCATCGGCGCCGATTTCCCCGGGTACACAAGCGAGCGTCACGAACACTACCAACAATGATGAAGCGTACATTGAAGATCCGCTGGCTACAAGGGTAAGTGATTATTTTCTAGTTTTGGAATTATATTGGCTTTCCACTTATAGAACCTTGATTTATAGGGGCAAAAGTCGGTTGTCGAATCCCCGGCGGAGAAGGTGCTCGACGAAATCGTCCGCGAGATTCCCATGGATGGGGTCTACATACCAGAAGATTCTTTTGTGGTGGGTCAGACGTTTAAATACAATCCTAGTCAGGGAGTCTTTGGAATATATACGCTTCTTGCAGGTGGCCACAGAGCCGGATGCGTTTGGTGGAGTAAGCTTTGGCGACGTTGGCTGGGGACTGACCGATGATGGACCGGCCGACAGCGAGGATTGCATCGAACCTCTAGCTTTCGGGTCCAAGGTGGATAGTTTTCGGCATAGAATTTTTTCAAAGAGTTGCCATATTTATTACGCATGATTTTAGGGCAAAAACGACCATACAGCTGTGGGAAACGAGGACGTGCTGAAAGAATTTGAAAAGCCGACTTTGGACGAGGCAAAATGCACGGTGCGAATATTTTGTAGCTGTCATTACAAAAGTATTTTTTTTCAGAAATGCGAAAAGCCCCCAGCTAGCAGCATGGCGCGTGACCAGATCGAGCACATCTCTAAGCATATCGTGGGGCTTCAACGGTAAGCTGTAGGAAACTTCGGATTAGATTCATTTTTTAGCTATCAATGTGGCGTATGCCCGGCCAAATTCATCAGTGAGGTCAAATGCGCCAACCATTTCTTGAAGACGCACAACAAGGAGGTTGCTGCTACACCGAAGGATTTAATGTAAGTTCTCATTTTTGCAGTTATTTTTAATATTTAGGAACGATGACCTCAAGAAGGTATATGAACGAGTTACAACTGAGTGTCTTCCAGACGCCGTTCAAGTTGTGCTTGAGTGGTGTGAGACGACACTCGCCTGGGTATTTTTTCTAATGCTTTCTTCAATAAAAATTGCTACAGGACAACGAGGAGGCCTTCAATCGCTGCCTCAAAAACCGCCTGGTCTGCAGCCTCTGCAAAATCGAGGTGCAGTCGAACCACAAGAATGTGCTGAAGCATATCAACACCCACATCAACCAGAAGCCGTGGTTTTGTTCGTTATGCAAGGTACATCTGGCTTTATTTTGCAGATCTTTTTTAGTTTGCAAGCGGCAGCTCTGTCAGTATCCGCCATCACATTGCCGTCAAGCATCTACACGCCGATACGAGCGCCCCTATAGAAATTAGCAAAAATACGTCAGTTTTTTGCTGTGTTAAAAAGTTTAGCTTTTTAGTTCGGCCATCTTCTTGAAGGAGCTGAAGGCTGCCTGCGCGATGTGCTTCCCGGCGATCGAGAAGCAGATTCTCGCCAATCTCAGCTATGTCTTCCGCGTCCGTTTTGACCCCACGGAGCGCGCGGCGCAGGAGTGCGAACAGGTTTGGAATATCTTTAAATGCGTATGTTTTTTCGTAGGGAAGAATGCTGCACGCCTTGAAGCAGGATAAGAAGGCTACGACTGTCGCTGCTGTGGCTGAGGACCCAATTCAGAATCGACCGAATCGCAAGCGGAAAACAGCCGAAAAAGTGAGGGAACTTTGATTGTAACGAACGTTGATTTGTAGGCCGAATCATCTTCGCGCGAAATTGATAACGAATCTATCGAAATGGAACCGCGCAGCAGTGATACTTCCGGTCTGCTTGATGAGGTATATTTGGTGCGGGTAATTCATACAGTTTTAGTCTGTTGCTTCTCGTCGAGGAAAAGGCAAGAACTCGAAGCGAAAAGCCAGCTTGGATGAGGTAACATCAAACCGAATTAATCTGATAAAATAAATCTACTTAGAGTCTGGAGACGCCGCGTGGTGATGGGGATTTACAGCTTCCTCAAGCCGGCCCGAAGCGCAAGAGAAAGGCGGCTGCGGCGTCGAGTTCAAAGGCTACTCCGACCGGGAATGTGTCGGTGCTACAAGAAACCGACCAGCTCATCGGTACAGCAATAGCACCCATGGTTAGTCGTTTAATACAGGGTGTATCAAAAAAAAGTGCCCAAGTTTGTCCCCGAATATCTCGAGAAGGAAAAATATTTCACCGTGTGTTACCATGCCAGAATGCTTAAATATGTCAGGAATAGGGAAATAACTCAAATTGATTTTTTCGATTTTTGAGTACGCAACTGTACTATTGACGCTGGTTACGACCGAAAATTGTGCGTTCTTGAATGGGTGGTGGGAAAATTCTGATTTTTGGCCGAAATATAGTTGAAATTAGTAGAAGGGTAATAGCAAAGTTTTAGAATTTTTGAAGGTCTTGTTATTTTTTTACAAGCAAAACAAATTTCAGCATTTTACACCTTTTTACTTCTTAATTGGCAACTCGCTTCAAATCCGCTGCCCATGGCTGATCTTTTGCAATTGGTGTCTCCGAATGATAATCTTTAGTACAATACCAAATTTTACCTGATTCTATGGTATTTTAATATTGCTTGCTAAAACGTGCCCCAGAGGGATACTGTAGTTTTTGTTTTTCGCGTTTTTCTCTTGACTCAAAGCTGCGATCTCGCTGAAAATTTTATCATTGGTAAACAATAGTAAGGGCCACCTATGGGCTAAATATCGCGAAGTTCTAGGCACACACTTTCCAAAAATATGCAAAAAACTTATTTTTGAATTTAGCCACGGAAATTTCTCGATACTTGAATGGATCGGTCCGAAAACTACTATTATCTCTTTTCTTAAAAGATTGAAACGATTCTATGGTGGAAAAACCACGAAAACCGCAATTTTCTGTTTTCTACAGTAACCCGTCTGGAGCGCATTTTAGCATGCCAAGACAAAATTCCATAAAGTGCCCATTTTTCGATTCTAGACTGTTCTCCGGGTGATTGTAAGAGCCCAGGCAAAAAATTACTTATTTTCTGTGGTAAACGATAAAGTTATGAGGGAAAGAGGAAAACCCTCCTCGGGCCCCGATTTTGGATCTGAGGCCCCGGGTCGAATATCCAAATTTTGAAAATGAAAAAAGCCCCGAGGTTTAGTGGATACAAATCAAGGCTGTATAAAACCATGCATGACAGTAAAATTCTGGAATGATCTGGTAGAAGTTTATGGTTCATTTTGGTTTAAAACCAAAGATGACGTTTTTTCAAAAGCTGACTTTGAGGAGCTCTTCTAAATTCGATTGCGATCGAAAGCTTTTTTATTTGCATGGGTTCTAGTTGACTATCCAAGCTTGGTTTATGCTAGAAATGTCGCGGCTACCAGAGCCTCGAGAATTTTTTTACGTGGCCTCAAACTCCGGCATATTTGGGCTCCTCATGAATTTCTTTTGACAAATTGGATGGCCCGATCAATTTGTGAATGTAATGCAAGAATGCGCCCGTTAAATAGTATAAAATAAAATTATAACGAGAATTTTAACGTCGCAATTAAATTTTATAGGAAGGTAGCAAGGTCTGCAAAACAGCACGAACCAAACGTTTTAGAGGTCTTAAAAGGCGCCCTTCCAAGGGGGTACGGTAGCTCGAAGTTTTATCAATGATAGATAAACCCCAGCCCTGCATAATTAAAGAAAGAAAATAGCTGAGTTCCATCTGGAACTTTAGAAATATTTTTCCAAAGTGCGGTTTCGTCGCCCAAAAAAATCCATGAACAGGGGGTCGTCGAAAAACTTGAAAAATCATCGATCTCAAAAAATTCTTTAATAATTTTATGCGATTGTGCTGGGGTCGTAGGTATTCTACAAACACTTATTTTGACATTTCCACCATCAGTTTTTTTAATATTCGAAATTTACGAAATTTCTCCATATAAAATTTCAGCCCTTAATAACTTTTCGGCCAGACCCTCAAAAATTCTTAAATTTTGTAGGTGCATATCTGCTGCTTACATTAACTTACCTAGTAAAAATGATAGGCTAGTCACCATACAAAACTGAGAAAAATGCAATTGAAGTTTCTCCGAACGCACAGTTTTCGAGTGTCATTAGTATGGGTACGTCGCCGAAAATCGAAAAAATCAAGTTGAGTTATTTCCCTATTCCTGACATATTTAAGCATTCTGGCATGGTAACGCCCGGTGAAATATTTTTCCTTCTCGAGATATTCGGGGACAAACTTGGGCACTTTTTTTTGATACACCCTGTATAATCTTCTTAAAGTTTAATATATTTATACGGCTTTCGAATTGCTAGTTGTAAACCCTTTCGGCGGAAATCGCAGTTACAAGTATAACTATTTTTTCTTTTCCACTGCTTCCGATCTCTCCAATTTTCCAGGCCCCGTCGGCAGCTGTGCCATTCTTCTGCCCTCCCCATTGGTCATCTTCGACCCGTTGAGCTTTTCCAACCGGGATGAGGCGCTGAGACGACTCTAGAATTTCCCGATTTCGCATGTTCTTTTATAATTCAAGTTACGTATCATTTCTGTAATCTAGCCACACGTTGTCAAATCCTAGTCACAATTTTGCCGCTGTGGGAAACGTCACTTTTCTCGCCTCTCATCCTATCCCAAGGAATTATGTTCCCCTCGTACACTACCTATTCTTATCTTGTTATTACATTACCACAAATAAATGGTTTATAATTAGTTTCGCACGCTTACTGCTTCCAGCAAGTTTTGGATATTCCTATGAGTATTTGAATACTTCGGGTATATATATTTTTATTGGTGAGCTGGTGAGATTCTTGCACATGTGGATGATAAAATTCAATAAAAAGCGTCCAAGTTATTATCACAACACAAAAGCAAAATCCTAATAGATTAATCTCTAACGAAGTGGAGAACATGGAGCCTGAAATCGGTCAGGGATAAATGAAAATGCTTTGACGGCTGCTGCACCTTCCTCACGGCCTTTTTCGACTTCCTAAAAAAATGTTGTAGCATGGAATCACCAATCAATACTATTTGTGTAATAGCAGAAAAATTATCAGAACTTACAGAAAATGCGGCAACAATTTTCATAACTTGCATCAGACGCCCGGCATAATTCGGACGATTCATCTGAAAAAAGTCGGAATTTTTTCTTTTTTTTTGTGAATTTCCTGACCTCATTTGTATAATAGTCGTGGATTTCTGATGACAATCTCTGTCGTACGTCTCCCGCGAGATCTTTTGTAGCTGGGGTGAGCTCCGGGTTTTCTGAAACCGTAATTAATCCAATTTTCGTGATACCTTTTAAAGTCCACATAATTTGCAGCATAACGAATACCAGCTCAAAATCGGTGAGCGCGGTTCGGTCGAGCTGATCATCGATAAGTTGCGTTTCTTTGTCGATTTGTGGCTTTGCGAAATCGAAAATCATCTTCATACTCTTCGATTTCCTCGTCCAAATATGCCGCTCTTCCATGTCGTAATAGCTAAAACAGCAAAGTTAATTTATTTTCAAATTTTTAGGTTCCTTGCGACTCACTTGCCATTATAAAGCAGCAAGATAGAAGTTGTCGTGTTTGGCAAGCAATAGTTTGTGGTTCGGTAGCGCTCCAGGACCAGGAAATGCGTCCAGAATGGAAGGAAAATTGCTCCCTAAATTTACATAATCAATGCGATCAATTTTCCAACCTTTTGCTCCTTTTCCAAGCCTGCAAATTCCTCGAATGCCATGCAAAACTCGGTGATATTGACGAGTTCTTGCTGGAGATCATCTACCCATTCTTCGAGGGTGAATGGTTGACCGGGTCGAACCTTTAATTTTTTATGACCGCCCAATGTACCTTTTTGGTTAGTTTTTATTGATTTGTTAGTTTATGTTTTCGAATTACTCACCTTTTCCGGGGTACACATTGGCCATTTTTTGAAGTGCTCGTTCAACGCCAACAGCCCGCGTTGAACTAGTGTTAACTTTATTGGAACCAATAGATTTGATATTGCTTTTTTCTAAACAAAACTCGATAATTAAAGTGCTTTTCATCATACCGAACCCAAGACCTCCTGCATTTTGTTCCCAGCCTTTTGCCGCCGATCCATAAAATCTCGGATTTCTGCGGGAGTGGCCGGATGGCCGTCGATTGATTGTTCAGTTTTAATATGGTCATCTAGTCCATTCATGGAGGTGCTTTCCTGAAATGCGGACTTTTGACCATTTCATAATTCTACCGAGGTTTGTGAACACCCTGAAGGAGATGAGCCAGTTTCGGAGGTCGTAGTTGATGCTGGCCAAGAGTTTTTCGAGTTTTCTAGCCCTTTGATCACTATAAAACGTAATAGACGTTTTAAAAATCAATAATTGTCCTACTTGACGGCCTCATCCCTTTATCCCAACATTTCTGATATCGGCAACTCCGACAGCTAAACCGTTTCTCTAAGACGACAAAGGTTTTCAACGTTTTCCAGGCATTTACTTTTTGTCACATCGCAAAACCGATCCTTCTGACAAACGTAGACGATGTTTAGAAAAGCTGTCCGACGGAAGAACGCGGCACCTGAATTATTTTGTTTTTGGCACCGCGATATCGATCGAAACTTACAGGCTCGACAGCTAACCACGCTGAAATACGAGCCACTAGCCGTCAAATGACAAATTTCACAGATTTTGTTCTTCATCCGGCCCTAAATACGTGATTTTTCAAAAAAGCTGCACGCACAAAATACACAAAATAACTCCTACAAATTCTGTGCTCTGTGTTTTATTGTAACCAAGGTGATTTTTTTTCTATTTTCGGCGGAAGACTATTTCTCAAGGAAAAGGAAAACGTTTTCTGATCCACTTGCACCTGGTTGCTTAGCAAAAAATGATGTTTGGGTTTTTGGCTGTCCGGCTGGCTGGATAGGGATAATGGAAAATGCTATAGAAAAGTAGGAAGAAATTTTTCCCCAGTTATTTTACTCAAGAAAGACGATGCATAGCTTAGCATTGAAAAGTGGCTGCCTTGGGCCGCCTAGCGGATGCGACAAAGGAAAATTCCAAAAATTAGAGGAAGGTTGATTAAATCCTGCCACGTTATTGTGGTCAATAAATGCGATGAATAATTTTGCCTTGAAAAATAGTTGTTTATACTTTTTAAACCTAAATTTTCCTTAAATTAGTGACCGGGAACGCGCTAAAACTAAAAATGACCTTATGCCAAAAAATCAATATAAATTACCATACCATTTCTACCGATCGTCTCCGCGTCACTCCAGCAATTTGCCGTTGCAGGAAATTCGTTTCCAAAATACCCGGGCCCACGTGAACGCTGCGAATGTCCCATAAAGCTTTCGATAAGAGCAGTTGCGGGAAGCTTTTTTGGAGGCACAGGTGAATCGTGAAATCGATAGAAGTTGCCCAGCTGCCAGAGCTAGCACCCAAAAAGGGCCCCCACGCACAAAACGGCGAATAATTGCCTTGACGACCAGAAAACGGACCGGGTACACTGGGCGCGTTTGGCGTTGTTTGCTCTCGCCTGGGCTCTACGCTTTTTACGTTATTTTTCCCGGGCACTCGTCATGTCGATTGAATACAGAAAGGGCTTCACAGGGATGGGCAAAAATAACGTAATACACCACAAAACTTCCATGAATTACACCGTATTTTCAAGTCATACCACGGGATCGCACACTACTGTTTATGAAAAAGCATTGAATATGATTTGTTATGAGCCAGCCTTTAGCTCAAACCCTTAATTAATGGCCGTTTTTTGCGAAAATATATCTAAATTACCTACCGTCTATAAAGCAGTCGTTAATCTGATTTTTAACCCGATTCTAGCACAAAAGCGTTTTATGATTTTGACAAACTTATTATCTAGGTTAATTCAAAAATTAATAATCGCCACCAGGTTGTGATCGTGCTACGGGCATTCCCTTATACGCATGCCTGTAATTACGGTCACAAAATGGGAGCGATCATGATGAGGAAGGGGGGGGGGGGTGGTGTTTCTCCGATCTACGATATCGAGCTATTTAAGCAATTAGCTTGAGAGGAATATTGTTATGAAATATCTGCAGACAAAGGCTTTCTCGCTGTTGACTCACCAGAACCGGAAAAATCAGGTTAGCCACGATGGGGAGCTGATCACCGTAAATAGGGGTGATGTCATGCGGCTGGAGGCTATCGGCTGGGGGCAGGTTCAAGTTTTTTTTTCTGTATGGTTGGTAGCATCTAGAAAGCTCGAAATCTAATTACTTTAGTCAGCGAGACTTAGCAGCCAAAGTCGCTAGGAAGAGGGAAATTTTATGTATCCATAGAAAATCACGTCCAAAATCTCACACCCAGCTCACCAGACCCACTCGTCACTAATCTGGCCCATTATAGGGAGATACAGAAGGAAGAAAAAAGTTCTCTAAGCCTAAGCCTAACCTACGCCTAAGCCTAAGCCTAAGCCTAACCTAAGCCTAAGCCTAAGCCTAAGCCTAAGCCTAAGCCTAAGCCTAAGCCTAAGCCTAAGCCTAATCTTACCTATCTTAGATAAATTCTGCGTAGTAGCTAGCTTCACTGGTTAGTTTTACCCCACCCCAGCCGGTCCCCCACCTACTGTACCCCGGCTGCGCAGTGTTCTGCCAGGGTGTAAAGTATATCAAAATACTCGCCAGGGCTTGACGAACATTTTGGTATACTTTATTCAGCCTTAGGGTTGCAGGAAGCCAAGGCAAGCTACAAAAATGGGAGCGTACACTGGGCAGGGGAACTCAAAGTCGATCGCAACGCCGGGTATTAATAACGAATAGCGTAGCAAATCAAACGTACCTAAACATATATCGTTAAGGTGTATCATATATATCGTCGAATCTACCGTATAGAATACACACTTGCACACCAAACACCGGTCCGGCTGTCTGATGCCAGCCGATTTCTCAGAAGACAGGAAGTCTGCGCGCCGCTAGCTAGGGGGAAGCAACCACCCCCAAATGGGTGATTTGACAGGAGCAACAGGGCTGGAGGTGTAGGAGCAGGAGGGTGGGGCTGAGATTAGGGGAAGGATCGAAGGAATGGATGGATGGAAGCGGTTGGGATTGATCATCTATGGGTTCGGGGAGTTGGGTGGATGCCCCCCGGTTGTGGAGGGGGTGGATGAATGAATGAAGATCCATTCCAATACACACCACACACACTCACCCACACGACCACAACCGCCCCTTTCCAATCATTGGCTATCATTTGTTCTCTGCAATCGTGGGGTGGATAAGGTCGAGGAGCGCAGACATTTAGGGCTGGCAGACAGCCAGGAATGGTTAGCAGGGCTGGCAGGTACCTGTTAGATCAAGAGAAGATCAAGTTAAACCGATCAAATTAAGCTAAATACAGTGCGTATCAAAAAATCGAGCCACTTGGTTTTTTACCTTTAACTTTGCGCCGCGAGTTTCATGCCTAGTTAAACATAGACATCTTGTAGCCCTTGAAAGACGCATCTTTCTGTGTAGTCAAAATTTTCTGTGGTGGATATTCAGCTTTTATGATAAAAACAAGTAAATAGGGCCAAAAACACAAGTATCAAAAAGATAGAGCCACAATTTGCATCCACTTTACATGCGCTTTGAGCTTGCAAATTACATGGTAATTGTTATGCAAATCGTTTTTCTCATTCAAATCAACATTTCAGCAGAAAAAATTTTTCGCTCTAACGATTTCTAAGCGCGCAAACGAAGCGAACGCTTAATAAAAAATGTGCCTTTGATTGCTACTATTCAATCAGATTTTCTGCGGCCCTCGCTGATTTGAATAAGAAAAACGATTTGCATGACAATTACCATGTAATTTGCAAGCTCAAAGCGCATGTAAAGTGGATGCAAATTGTGGCTCTATCTTTTTGATACTTGTGTTTTTGGCCCTATTTACTTGTTTTTATCATAAAAAGCTGAATATCCATCACAGAAAAATTTTGACTACACAGAAAGATGCGTCTTTTCAAGGGCTACAAGATGTCTATGTTTAAAGAGATAGGGGCGGCATAAGTCAATCGATTACGCGAGGGAAAGAAAATGTCTCTGCGCCTCTCCCCTGGGAGCCCTCTCTCGCGCGAGATCGTCGCGGGACCTGTTGAACCCCCCCTCCCCAAAGGGGGGTTCAACAGATGCCGTCCTCATCTCTTTAACTAGGCATGAAACTACCGCGGCGCAAAGTTAAAGGTCAAAAACCAAGTGGCTCTATCTTTTTGATACGCACTGTATATATTCTGTTAAGGAAACGGCCAAACTGGATTACGGTATATAGTTGACGTCTAGTAGCGCACCAGAATTACTTACCGATTACTGTCACGCTCCTTTTAAAACGTCATAAATCTTAAAAATATACATTTATCGGACACGTCAGTCGGGCGCAAGGTCAGGCCCGCGACCCGCAACGCGTTAGCCGCTCGGCGGCACGGTGCGGGTCTTGTAATCCGTTGCGCCGTACGCGTTCCGTCTCGCGTGCGTTACATGTACATTAGGCGTCACGTTACCTGTACTCTCGGCAAAATCCATTTGCCCGGCCCTTGAATATATACGATTTTTCGGAAGCGTTGGCAGTATCTCTTCATTAATGCACAGATATATTTTATCTGGGATTTCCTTAAACGCATATCATTTGTCTAGATGCTATCTCCCCAAGAAACTGGCAGACATCCAAGCCCCCCCCCCCTTCCTTATGCGACCAGCCCCTAATGATATCCCCAACCCATGGGACTGTCTGACCGGAAGCGGATCTTCACCCCTCCACCTCGACGCAGACACCCTTCCCTTGCACTTTAGATAGGCGCGCCCCGAGCTGAGAAAGCCGCGAATCCCAGCCACCCGTCATCATCCAATTCTTGCGGCTTTGCAACGACAAAAAGCTGACCTGAAAGGGTGCGGTGGGTGGATCGGATGAATTTGAATCCGGATGCACTTTTTGGGGGGTTGTTGTGGAAGAAGCGGATCCTTACGAAATATTGTGGGTTTTCAGGGGGGTTGTGTTTTGATTTATGAAGTTAAGCTTTTAGGGATTTGAGGTATAAATGCATCTTTTTGCATTTGTGGTGGTTGTAGATACTTTTAAATTGTGTAATGAAGACCAATAAAACGAAAACTCAGCACGAAAATGAAAGTCCGAAGAAAAAGAAATTAGCAGGATGGGAATTTATGATATCTATCGTGTATTTTTTTGAAATTGTTAAAATTAAGCGCAAATTACCCGCCAAGAAATTGCAATAAAATCACGCCCTTGATCCTTTCAAATTTGATAAGCCCGGCCCGAAATTAATCATCTCCTGGAATCGTGGTGACGGTTTGACCCATTTAATGAAATACGATCCGCCTTGATGGTCGATAGGCAGGCCTCACTGACGCCAGACAAATTGTTTATTCTTTTCGTTCCGCATCCATCCCCTGACCGCCCCCTTAGTTGTGCTGTTCGATCGACTGATATTGAAGATACACGAACCCTGGAGGGGGCACATTGGCTGGCACGGATAGGAGGGGGAGAGGGATGGCCAAGGGAAACTGAAAAACAATTGATGAATTGTTTGGGACAAACATAATCGGAGTTGAATGATGGGGGGAAGGTACCTGTTAAGGTGCAGGGCTGGTTTTTGAGGGCTGAATATAGTTCGGGGTTTTCTTTGCTCCCTACAGCTCTCAGAAGCTAGAAGCTATTTTAAGCTACCTTTCTGACTTACGACAAGAGTTTATTACAGGACATCCAAGGCTTGACGATGGTACCTTGTTTTCATTCCACCAAGGAACGTAAAGTAACGTAGCGTAACCGATTACGACTCCCTGCATGCTGGGCCAGCGTGGTTGCCTTGCGCCTCGAATTCATGAAAATTCATAGCCAAACAAATCATTAAGAAATGACTTGCACCGCCCTTTAAGTTCCAATTCTCTTACCTCCAGGAACAGAGAACCAGCCCAGAAACTGATCTGCCTAGACCCAGGTTTTCAAGAAGTTCATCGACAATAGCAGGCAGCACTAGACAATAGCAAAGTATGCGCCCAGCATCACCAGAATGAACGGAAAGCGGTTGGTGCTGGTCGGGATGCAAGTGTGTGTGTGTCTGTCTATCTGTCTGTATCCCCGCCCCGAGAGACCTTGTGCAATCAGCAGCGACATTAGCTTCCGTAACGAAGGCGATTAGGCGGTACGGTAGAGTTGCGGGGAGGGGGAAACTGTTGGCACAGGGTATTAGCCGCCGCGGGACCCGATTCTGAGGACCCAGAGGGGGCCCGCACTGTTGGCCCCCTAACATACCGATGTCCGCCCACGGCCCACATTATGTGGACTAATGAGAGGATGGTATTGGGACTATTATAGGTATGTGGTGGATTCCATTACGCTACGAATTACAATGCTTTTGCGATTTTTAGTTGAGCTCTATCTCGCGCCATCTTTATTTCTTCACCATAATTACTGCGATTGTCTTCGGACTGCCTTGTCGTCGATGATCAAAATTAAACGCGATTATCACAATACTAAGTGATTAATTACTTATTTTGTTGTTTCCTAAGATACCTCTTCAAGCAGTGCACAAAATACGGCTCGGCCTCTGAAAATATAAAATCCCAGACGACGTAAGGGTGGGCGATAAAGGTATAGTAACAATTTGACACGATAGCAAAGATTATATCAATCACGTGGTTGGTCATTAACTGAATTTTTGGATTCATTAAAAAGCCCCTATAACGCTGGAATTTACCATTAATATCAGCTTCTTTTCCGCGTTACTAGTCGATGTCGTATTACGCCGCTAAATTCTTTTTAACCTGATTTTTAATTACAAACCATTTTCCGGATTTTCCATGACGTCGCGGTGTCCATTAGAATACTCGCTCCGATAACGAAGAAAAATGCGTAGAAGAAATAATCGCATAGCCATTCCGTGAAACGATTCAGCGAGAATACCGAAATTAGAGAGTAGGTCAGTGGGCTAAAGAACGCTCCGGTGATACAGTACCAGGTTTTCTCAATTGGAGCGGTCACTAAAAAACTTTTGGAGGCTTATTAGTTTCCTACAAGCTCCGATTTCCACGATTTCTACTAATGAAAAGAGAATAGAGACGATTACGGTCGGGATTACAAGCTTTTCGCATTGTCTAAAGAAGCGACCATCGAAAAAGACAGCAAAGAAACTGAAACATATCGGTATTCAGAGTTAAGGCGATTGAATTACCGATTTATTGAGAGCCCAAGTTGTAGCAATGTGCTCGCCCGCTCGACAGCAATCCAGAGATTCATCAAAACCAAGTTCAGCAAGACTCCGCCAAACTTTGGAAACCCTTCGATACTCACGCACTCCCAGCTGGAACCTAACCTTCAAACGTACTTTTCTGAAGCCTTACCTGATTGAACACCATCCCTTATAAAACCATAATAAGGCCTCATAGATACGTCCAGATGAGTCCAAAATAAGGTAGATTTTTACAGCCCGAGAAAGTTGAGGATTTCGATGGACGAGATAAATTGCGATAACGGCTAGGATAAGCCCGATTAAACCGTTCTGGAATAGTTATGACCTTTCGGGAACGCCATAAAATACTTACAATAAAATACGAAGGCGGCACACAATCATCAAAAAGGCTGTTGTGGCGCCTTGGCTGTGGAAGTCCATGGAAATCATACGCGCCCTCGGTCTCCGATTCAACCATCAGGGCTCCGGACCTTACAGCAAAACATCGCGTTTCATCTGCGTTTGTGAAGGCCGCTTGATCGTATTCCAAGTCGGCGGAGAGGTTTTTCTTCATTTTTAGGATTTTTTTATAATGCTAGAAAATCTCCGGCAGCTTTTCGAGTTCACTAGTTTCAGCTAGCGAACCCTTGACACGACACACCACCACGTTGTTTTCCAAGGGTACGAAAATCCCATTTAGGTATTCTTAGAGCATGAGCGCCCTCTATTTTGCGCCACCCTCGCAATCGCCGCGTAATGGGGTTTATTTCTGGATTTTCGTGATCTTTTTTGGACTTGTTTTCCCCTCTCGCGCAAGCGGTTCTCCGACCGGCCAGTAAAATGACATTACCTAACTCTCGAGAAAATACTGTACTGTGTTCCTTTTTTTATTTTCAGAACGAAAATATCCGTTTTTAAAGGGTTGATTGAGTTTTTATGCCGCGAGTCAGCAAGTTAATTATTCAGCTGACAAAAACCACCAACGATGGTCTTTTTGCACGCCAATTCCAGCTTGCGTTGAATAAAATCACGACGCAGCTGAAAGGTTAGGGATTTAAAAAATATCATATCCCATACTTGCTCAAAAAATGCCGACTGAAAGGTTGCAGCTCTTGAAGGATATAAATTAGCATTCGATCTTTCTCTACCAGATAAATCCCATATTCCAAGGCGCGGACTATGAGAAATAACAACTCGATGACGTTGTTCGAGATCATCTAACTCAGATCTTATTTTTCCTGGATATCGAACTCACCATTAACAACAGCTTGAATTCGGCATTATTTTTGCTGTTCGATTGTCGTTTCTGAAAAACGTTTGAGTTGGATAAAAGCCAAAGAATCTACCATTTGCTTAATTTTCCAAATTGTCGCCAAATCCATTAGAATACTGACACCGTCACAAGCTTCCAGGGCATACGGTGCGATTTGTTCCCACAGGTTTGTGATCGCCGTCCATCGATACGCTACCATGGCCGTATAGTCCAATGGGCTCCAAAAGACGCCGGTGAAGCAAAGCCAGGATTCGTCATGTGCTGCTGTTTCTTAATTGATTTTGTTTATACTTTGATGGAGGAAAAACCCACTAACTCCGAGCGAAAAACACTGTAAAATTAAGGGCGCGCCAAGGGCTAGAAGGGCATGTGGAATCGCCAACTTTTCACAGAACGGAAAGAAGCGACCATCGAAATAGACAGCAAAAAATCTAAAATGCCTTTATTATGGATTTTCTCACCCCCCCTCTCTCCCTCTCTCTCTCTCTCTCTCTCTCTCTCTCTCTCTGTATTACCGATTTATCGACAAAGTCATCTGCAAAAACGTAATAGCCCGCACGCAGCCAAGCCATAGACTCGTCACAATCTGATTCAGGAATATCCCGCCAACCCTTGGATACCCGATGACGTCAACGCATTCCCATCTACGAATTACGCAATTAAAACCTGCTTCTCCTCCTGATTCAAACAGCTTTATGCGATTCACACCCACCCAATCAAACACCACCCCTTGTAGAATTGGGCCAAGGCATCGTAGATCCTGCACGAGCAGTCCGAGCCCACAAAAAGTTTTACGGCTTTGGATAAGTTACGATTTCTCAATACAAAATATACACTTGTCGAACCAAGCATAATACCGAGAAAGCCACACTGTAAAAAGATTTTTTTTTTTTGAGTAAAGTTTAAGTAAACAAAAGCTACTTTTCTCTTCAATGTTTTCAATTCATTAAAATGTTAATTTTCAATAACCTAACTATTAGGAAAACCATGAAAATCTACCAAAAAGAAAGCCGGTATAATGTATGGATCAAATTCATCATTGACATCACTCCGCATTGGCATCCCATGAAAATCATATGCAACACCCGGTGAAATATTATAGAACGCCATCTTCTGATTCGCCACTTTATAGCAAATTGAGTGATTTCGAGGTTTTTCATTCCAATCATAATATTCGTAATATTCTGCAGGGGATCTGGTCGAGGTTGTCATTTTGGTTTTTGGATTGCAAGTGGGCATGGTAGCGGGGAAAAGTGTACTTGTATGGTGTTTGTTGACTCCCGGAGCCAAGTGGAAGCGAATTAGCCGCCGCGCAGCGAAAGCACTACCAATTTTGTATACGGTGTGTCATTTGTAAATATTTTTTTGGGTTAATAAGATCGCGCATTCGATTTGAGTTATGTCGATGAATTTAGAACAAATTTTTGCGGTTGTTTGCGAGGTTTTCCGTCGTAATGTTTATTAATCGGTATTATTATAATTATCAAAGGTATTACGTAAGATTTTAATAGTTAAAAGAATTAGCATAAAATAAACCCGCTCGTAATATATAATATTATAATGAATGTTCTATGGTCGATCAACCCCACTAAACGTTTAATGTAAAATTTTTTTAAAAACTTACCGCCGATTTTCCGCGTCAAATATGCACATCGAAAATAGTTGCCTAAAGCCGCTCGAAAAAGCATTGATTAAGTGTCGTATAGATAATTCTATGAATTAGCGTGTTGTCAATATTCAATATCAAATTCGGAAATCATGAACCAGCTGAATTGCGTCGTCCACAACACAATGCTGAACCATCCGATAATCAGACTGAAATCCCAGGCAAACAGCAGACACCGCCACCAGTCCATAATCAATTCTGGCGGCCCGGAAAAATGCAAAATCTCGGAATAGCGGTGGCAAAGAAGCTAACCGATAATTTGGACGATTCCCTAGGGGGAATCGATGGCCGAGTCTAGGGTTTTGAGGGGACCCTAATGGTGCGATGCGGGGATCCGGAAAAACACCTGCAGGCCGCTGCTACTTTATATCTTGTTTTTTGGGTTTGCACCTGCCTTTAATAAGGAGATACCTTCGAAAGGTGCGCTCATTAAAGCAATTTTTTCCTAAAAACCGTAAAATTTGCCTTGATAAATACTTTTGCATGGTTTATCCTTTTAGGACTGTCTAGATCCTTGGCTGTGCTCAGAAAGGCCTAGTGACGTAATTGCAAGCGTCTTAAAGGTGTTTTTAATACAATACCTGTCAAGCCGAAAAACGATCGCGGACTTCCTACAAAACGTCAATAAACGTGAAATTTTCGACAACAAATCGGTGTTTTTTATATGTTTGAATATAAATTTTTAAGCTTTTGACGGTTAGTAATCACAAATGACAAGCCAAAAACACTCCCTCCTTGTAATAGAAAAATTGGAAACTACAGTAGAATCTGGTCGCTTATTGCCCCCCGATATTGCGAAATCCCCGCTGAAATCAAAGCTGATAATGCCAACCTGTTTCGACAGGCATAAGCTTAAAATTAAGAAAAACAGCTGCCGATAACTTCAGAATCAAGGCAAAACGACGTTCTTTCGGTTTTCTCCCCCCACTCAGCCGACTCCCCAATTAAAGTGTACTGCCGATACGTTGTCACTTTATTACTAAACCCGTCATTAGCGTTTTTAGCACAATCCGCACGTCGATGCGCAGTCGGCACGGCGTTGCGCGTCCGTGTAGAAGGAACTGGTGCAGTAGCCGTTTTTGTTCCAGGATTCACAGCTTAAAAATCAGGGATGTAGAGGATTTTAACTAGTCATTAAATTGGCAAAAACGTCTAAGATTATTCTTAAGTGTATTTCCGTACCTCGAGCGAGCATCGCTGCATGCCCTCACTCCACCAGTACAGTATCCGCATGTCTTCGGGCAGTATCCCCTCTTATACTCAGCCGTGTAGTAGTCGGATGTACACATGCCATTTGTGTTCCAGTTGGCACAGCTGAAATTGGAGGAGCTATTGGGATAACGCGCGACTCACTTAATGGATGCATCGACACAAGTGAAGCACTGATCGATGCCACCGCTGCTGTAGCAGATTTGGTTGGCCGGGCAAACGCCATTTGTTCCGGCGGGACCTGAAGGGAAACCGTCTGTTATCCAAAGATTTCTACTTACCGAAACCGGTCAGCGTGACGAACGTCGGCTTGGCAGGGCAAATAGTAGCTGAGGCTACCTGAAATCAACCACTGTAAGATTTTAGCGTTGCAGAGTATACGCTATATAGCCCAAATCTCTTTAAATGGCTAGGCTAACCAATCCCTTAATTATTACCATTCCAACTACGGCAACGGCGAAGGCAACGACGGTGACCTGCTGCATGACGGCGGAATTGAATATCTGCAGATCCAAAACTCACTCTTTTATACCAAGAAGTCCGGCCAATTACCACCTGAACCAACACCCCATGCCCGCAGTGACATTCAAAACCCGATCCATTCCAAAAATTCCCGGTCAAACTAGGCAGACGATAATTGGAATTTCGCGCCATTGGTATTTGACGTCCAAAATTTTGGCGGGACGTCCGCTGTGCAAATGAATTTCGGGGGTTTTCCGGTTAAAAAAGCGCTTTGGTGCCGCCCGCGGCCTCGGCGTTGTGACTTGAACGCCAATAGCAAAAAACTGGCCAAAACGTTATTTCGGCACGTTTTTCCCTAAAATCAGAAAGTGACAATACCGATTCCGGGGCTTCAACTAATATAGGTTAGAGGACGGATTCGAAACGGTTGAAATTGTCGTGAGTTGTTGGGCAGATGCCAGTTGTGATTACTTTATTATTAAGCTCGTTATTAGCGTCTCTAGCAGAGCGCGCAGGTCGACGGACAGTCGGCACGGCGCTGGGCCACAGTGTAGAAGGAGTTGGTACAGTATCCGTTCTTGTTGAAGTCCTCGCAGCTAGAAGATGCGGGGGTAACCCTATTTTCCGTGAAACGTACTTGGTGCGAACGTCCCTGCACGCCCTCACGCCTCCAGTACAGTATCCGCACGTCTTCGGGCAGTAGCTTCTCTTGTATTCGCCGGTGTAGAAGGTCGACGCGCACATTCCGTTTGTGTTCCAGTTGGCGCAGCTGTACAGGGCAAGCTGAGATGGTCCGGATCTTGTTAAGTGTTGGCCAGGCAAACGCCATTGACGGGGACGTTTACTAAATGGCATAGTTTTTTTGCAATATTTGAGCGCCTACCTTGGGCCGGCAAAGTGACAAACGTCGGCTTGGCGGGACATACGACCGCTGATACCTGAATATGGAAAGGTAAGGTATCTTTGAATACCCTGTAGATTAAGGACTCGACACTTTGTAAATTCCCAGCCCTTCAGAATGACGCCGAAATCTCATAAAAAGTACGAGAAAGACGCTAAACCTAACGGTGGCCACAAAAAGATTCAACTGCTAAATCCCTATAAACACTACCATTCCAATGGCGGCAAAGGCGAAGACAGTGATGGTAAGCTGCTGCATGACAGCTGAATTGAATACCCACATGCCTACCCCTCATCCTTTTATACCAAGAACTTCTACTACTTGCCAGCTAAACATACACTTGTCCACCGAAGTGACATTCAAAATCATGTCCAGCCCCTACAGCCCGGCCAACTCTGGGCAAGACTTTTTGATGGAATTGGCATTTAGCATCAAAAAACTCTCGCCGCGCACCCGCTGTGCAAATCAATTCTGAGTTTTTGCGGGAAAAAGCTCTTTGGTGCCGTCCACGGCTTCATCTATAACAGTGTTGCGGCAGTTAAGAACCCATGTTCCAAAAAAACCGCGTAGCTTTCCTGGGGTGTCCGTATACGCTCTACTACTCTAACAAAACAAAACCCAGTGACGAGTCGAGTATCAGCTCTCGGCAAGCGGCTAATTGAGCCGCCTACGCATTCAAAAAAATGGTACGCAAGCTGTTATAAATGCTTTTTGATCACGAAACAATTTATTTGTGATATCTGGGTAGAAGGCGATGCCGTTTTTCATTCACTCTGCTCCGGCGCAAATCTCCCGACCTCACCAATCTGGTTGCATCTTCCCTGGGGTATTGCGGCATCCTGGGCACAGAATTTTGTAAAAAGAGAACACCTACGTATAGCTGCCTCATACGGCTCTTCTTCGAACACTGAAACGCATTATGAAAAGAGTCAAGGAGCGAGAGTGGTCCGTTGGTGCGTAGAAAACCGAGGGAGCTGTACATCGAGCCGGAAATACACGAACTCAACAAAAAAAATAAATCACCAACTTTTTCCTAGAGTTCCGGTATGGACCCTGAGCACAATGTATTGCTGCGTAGCTGTAGAAAAATAACCGTGCTCTCGTGATCTTTGGCAGCTCGGGATATGGAACCTCCTAAAAAAAGTCATAGTAGTCAGTTACCACAGCGTACCTCCATACCACCCTCCTGCTGAAGCAGCTTAAACGCGGCCTGGAGTCCCTCGTAGTCCGGTAAGTCTTCGCCCGTCGTATTTATGCCCGAGTTTAGATACGTTGTATTCTAAATTGTTGTCGTCAGTTAGCCGGATAAAAACTACTTCTTCAGCCTTGTACATATCCTGCGTTCGCACCATATGTTCGATATAACATTCACGATTCCGCTTGACTTTCTGGTCCCAGATTCCAAGCCCGTTTTCCGTGCGGGTCAAAATTGAATGATATATCTCGTGGGCAACGATGGTATAGGTAGATCCGAACTAAAGGCAGCGAATCACAAGGTTTTGAGCTAAATGTTTCGAGCATCCCCTGTGGTGAGCGTTTCGAATGTTTTGTTTCAACGGCGGCTCCTGGGCAGTCCTTTGAGGAAAAATAACTTACCTTTATCCCCCGATCGCCGCGCAATCCAAGGATTAGGGCGGTCAGCAGCAAAAATTGTTTATTGTTTCGGTGATTATACATCGCATTCATATTCAGACCACTGGCAAAAAGCGCAAGAATAGCGGCGTCTAGGCGCTCAATTCCAAGTAAAATTGTACTCATGAGCTTTGCGGCTTCTGTGTCGTTTCTAAGCGATTGAAACGGATTGGACCATTGCCAATGGCCTCCCCACCTCCCTCTTGCCATAAAGGCATTATGGCCCGCCTCGAAATTGTCATAAGCGTCCATGATGTAATCTTGATCGCGGGATGGCCAAGCTAATTTTGATGTCTGTATGGTGCGTACTTGGTCAAGCATGGCTAGTACAGTTTCTTCAGTCAGAACTAAATCCGACGCCTGCAAACGAGCTTTTGTCATACGCCGTTGTGCTCACCTTCACCTGTTGCTCTATAAGTCGCGCCAATTTCTCGACCGGGGTGGCGATATCTTGGAGTTCATGTCTTTCTTCTTCATTTAGTTCCTTCAGCAGATATTGGAACAGACCAGAATGATATCGTAGGCCGGACACAAAGCCTGACAGGCCTATAAATTGGTATTTAGCAGTTTTCCGGGCTGCTTCGCTCTTCTTCCATAAACTCACCAGCCTTTATTTTGTTTTCAGGATCAGCGTCGGCAATTTTGCTCAATGATAGCTGGAAAAGCCAGGATTATGTGGATTCGGAGCCGCGGATTTACCTCCAGCCCTGACGCGTTGCGTAAACCTTCGATATAATCTACGACATTCTGCGGAAATGGTGTCGGGGTAGCGAATGGACCGGTTGCAGATAGAGGGCATACCTAGACAATAAATTTTAATGGATTTTTCTTCTAAATAGTTTTCTTAAGAAACTGATGTTTCTACTCACATGCTGATAGAAATTATCACACGGATCTCGGTTCCAATCGACATTACGTTTCAGTGATTCGAGGATCAGATTCGGGAGAGGCGGTACCGATTCGGCATTGACATAGCATTGATGGTGCAACAAAAATGCCGAGGCAATACTTAATGCAGCATAGGTCATCCTTTCTAAGACCTACCATAGCTGGCTCCAAAAAAGTTGCATCTTTTGGAGAAGCCCTGCATCCTCTGCCCCGACACTTTATATTTATATTTTCCGATTCGAGACCAGGATGCTGAATAATAGGGCGCGCCGCAATTCCGCCAAAGACCATTGGTTAATCAGTCGTGAGGCATAATGCATGAAAAGCTGAAAAAAGTCGAATGAAAATTTGTGTGTCTCTTTAAATGATTTGAAAGCATTTTTTTTGATTTTGATTGGTTTTGAAAGCATTTGAAAGCATCTAAGCATTTTTCGCGCGAAGAGTTCATGAAAGACGATATTTTTAACGTTGGAGGAGGATTTCAAGGGCCAATAATTTATTTCAATCGTGCCTAAAAATTTCTTCATTTGTTAGGCTTCCGACATCCCCGATCTGGTTGCACTTGTCGGCAGGGGCAGCGTGCTAAAAAAAAGGAAAAATCTCTCAGATACGGCAGAAACCCACGTAAAGTTTTGCCATACGACTAGTCGCCGGGCAATTAAATGCTTTATGAAAGGATCGCATCAGCGACAGTGGAGCATTGGTTCGAAGGTAACCCAACGAGTGCTCATCAGCCCTAAGAAATGCATGGCCTAAATCCATAAAAATACACTCTATAACGCCATGGCCCCAGATCGCATCTGTAAGCTGCCCAGCTATAGAAAAACAATTGTTCTCTGGTAATTGATGGAAGTTCTGGGTATGGAATTTCCTAAGAAAAAGATTAGCATTAAAAATACAGGGGTCCCAACCCCTCCCCCCCCACCTAGCGCTACGCAGTCGATTCCGATTTTTACGATTTAGGTATCTATCGAAAGTTCTCGAAAAGGCGAGAAAACAAAGAGGGTTGATTTTCTTTATTATGTTTTTTTATTCGCTAATTTTGGGTCCAAAAACCATGACAGCCGCTAATTTATGCAATGCAGCATGCTAATTGCGAAATTCCTGTTGAAAAAGTAACAGTATTATTTTAAAAGCTTAAAATTAAACCTACCTTAAATATCGATGGAACTAGATTAAATCTTAGAAAAAACGAAACCCGCTTGTTTTCTCGCCTTTTCAAGAGTTTTTGATTGATATTTAAATGATAAAAATCGGGCCCGACTGCGGATCGCTAGGTAAGGGATTTTTTTGGAAACCCTGTATATCCAATGAGACTTACGCTGAGACCACCAGTCTTTGCCAAAAGTTCATATGCTGCTTGTAGCCCTTCATAATCGGAGAGATCTTCGGCAACGGTTTTATTGCCAGAATTTAATTGGGTGTCATTCTATAGAAAATTGTTTTTTGAAGCGGGATTACCTCATCCGCCATATATTCATTCTGTGCTCTTATCATATGGTCTATATAACATTCTCGGTTGGCTTGCACAGCTTCGTCCACAATTCCCAATCCCTCTTTGACATCTTCGGTTTTTGTCAGAATCGAGTGGTATATTTCATGTCCAGCCACGGCCATTGTGGAACCAAACTTAAGAGATTTTGGGGGTCTTTCTCCAACTGTGCGAATACCTTTATAGCCCTATCACATCGAAGCCCAACCAGTAATAACGTTGTGTATAACAGCTGCTGATTTGGGAAATATGCCGAGTTTGTCTGGAGTCCGGAGGTGAAAATGAAGAAAAGGTTGTGATCGAGTTCAACAAAAGCTTCCATTAGCTTTTTGATGAGGAGGATAGCGTCTTTTGGATCACTAGTACGGTATTTTCCTAGCTTCTATAATTCTTGATCAAACACCCACATGTTCTTCTCGATCATCTGGTTGTAGACTTCCTCAAAAAGGTCGTAGCTCTTCTTAAACTTTGGCAAATCATCAATCTTCAAGATGAATGTTTGTATCGTCCGCACTCTCGATAACATTGCTTTAAGCGTTTTCGAGTCCAACATTGCAGCGGATTTCTAGGAACCCACCAAGATTTACTATAAAAAAACCCTAACCTCGACCTGCCAAAGTATAACCTGAATCATCTCTTCTATCTGGATCTCATAACTTGCGATTTCGCGTAATTCATCGGTGCTCAATTCCTCGGTGAGGTATTCCATCAGCCCGATATGTAATCGTAGACCGTACACAAACTTTCCAATGGCTAGGGAAATAGTTTAATCTGAGCCTCGGGAATTCGAAAAACTGCAACGCACTCCTCATTTGCATCAACACCTCTCGGGAGAAGTTTGTATCATTTCTCATCTCCAAATATAGATCCTTCAACGCTATCTGAAAAAGAGTAATATGCGGTATTTTCTTAATTTGTACCTCAACATCACTCGAATTTCGTTTAGCGATTATATGTGCCACAACATCGGGCGAAAATGGAGGAGTAGCGCAGGGTTCCGTTGCATTCAGCGGACAAACCTAGAAAGCGGGTTTTACGTGCTACGTGCTACAGGCTCAACAGCTTATAATTTTCTACGCATAAAATACTAACATGCATATGAAAATTATCACACGGATCTTGTCCCCAGTCGATATTACGCTTCAGCATATCAAGGATTATATTCGTCAGGGGAGGCCGAGTGCCATTTTGGCTGTAGCTCAATTGTAGCAACCAGAAAGTTAGCCAAACCCATATACTGTAAAGGCGACGATTTTTTATATTCGATGACCCACCATTTCCCCATGTTGCCCAAATAATGTTGCACATATCAATGGCCGCACTTTTGAACGAGCCAGTGGCCTTTCAGTTTACGAAATGGCGTTTTTGCCTGGCGGCTGCATCCTGGGAATTGTCTCTGACTAACGCGTGTGGGGGGTCAGACTCGTAGAAGTTGATAGGCCTTTAGGAAACTCTGTAGGGGGGTGGGGCGTGGGTTAACGTTTATTAAAAACAGATGTTTTTAGTTTCCAATTTTTTGCGATGACGTCCGTCAAGCATTTCGGTTCGCGTTAAATCTGCCCAATTCGCCGACTTGGTTGCACCTGTCGACAGGAGCGGCGTGCTAAATATGTGCTATGATTGCCTTATTTAGCTTTAAATTTATTTTCTATAAAAATCCTACGTAAAGCTGCCCCATCCTACTATCTGCTGGGCATTTGAAGGCCTTGTGGAACGAATTCAGCAGCGATAACGGGGCGTTTGTCCGGAGATAACCTAGCGAGTGAGTTTCGAGTCTGAAAATGCTTGCAATATATTCGTTTCCCTAAAAGTTATATATTATGTAGACAAAAATCCAAAAAAACTTACGGATAGCTCCCCGAGCTACGTCCAGGAGCTGCTTCACAATAGCTCGCAGCGTGCGTGTAGAAGAATAGTTGATCGCGTGTTATTTTCGGTAGATCGGCATATGGAATTTCCTGCCTTGTGCAGATACAGGTTGTTCCAAGAAAAGCACCACTCCGGCAATTCACCGTATTACATCGGAGCGGTCCCACAATTGAACTAGAGCTGTATCAGACCCTAAATTACCACAATCCTGAGTGATAGCCCGGTCGCTACAGTGATTCCCGACTTATTGCAAAAATACTGTTTACTATGCTATTTTTAACAGTTTTTGCTTCTTTTTTGGACTTTGCATCGATTTGCATGAAATCCGGCTCGGAATCCTCATTTCGCTTCAGGTCCGGGTTGATTTTTGTTTGTAACAAAATGTTGAAATAAGTTTTTATATAGTTAGATTTTGTCAGGAAAAATTTCTAGGGGTAAAGAAAGCTTGCCGCGTCATTTTCACTTCATATTTGTAAGGTCGATCCCCACCGTGAACCCTCCGAAAAACGTAAAACAAAGTCTACTTTTGCTATAACACGAGAACCGCTGTCGTAACCGGGCGGTAAGTCAGGATTGTGGTTATTTAGGGTCCGATACACCTCAATTTGAATTTTGAGACCCATCGGATGTAATACGGCGAAAAGGCGGTGGGGTGCATTTTTTGGGACACCCTGTATGGTTTGTCAGTTGCGCTTACGTCCAGCCCTCCAGTCTTTTCGAAAAGTTGATAGGCGGCTTGTAACCCTTCATAGTCGGGCAAATCCTCGCTCATTGTTATTGGCCCAGACTGTAAGTAGGTATCGTTCTAAAAAGTCATTTTTGAGCGGCGACTGAAAGTGGCAGCACTTCTTCTCGTTTGTATTGATCCTGGACTCGCAGAATATGCTGGATATAGCATTCTCGGTTGGCCTTCACCCGCTCGTCAATAATTCCCAATTCTGGAGGATTTGTCAAAAGGGAATGGTAGATCTCATGACCAGCTGTAGCAATGACTGCACCGAACTAAAAGCAAAAAAGGCTTACTGTAGATAGCAGCTCCACGGCGGGCCACCCCTACTGTACCTTGGCTCTCCGTTTAGCTATATAGCCGTAAGGTATACCAAAATACATTCCCGGCCAAGGCAAAAATTTTGCTATACTTTACACACCTGCAGAACTATGTGGGCCTGAGATACAGTAGCTGGCCCCAGGCGGGGCGAATCTCTGCAGTCTTACGTAAATAAAGATAAGGGAAAATTTTTCTCTTGATGTGGTTTTTCAGGTCGATAATTTGCAAAACTGTCACCCTTACATTTATCGCCCTATCAGCACGCAGTCCGTGGATGATCTGCGTCACATACAGCATCTGCGTGTTGTGATCGTACGCGGAATTGACCGTCAGTCCCCCAGAGAAAATTGTAAATAGATTGGGGTCGAGTTTCTTAAAAGCAACCAGCAATTGCTTTAGGACAAAGTCGGCGTCTGAAGCGCATCTAAAGACAACAAACCCGGATTCAAGTTTGATCATCTTGATACTTTGATCATCTAAAGACAACAAGCCTTGACTAACGTTTTTTTTATTATCCGGTTGTATGCTTTGTCGAAACGCTTGTAGGCATCTGCAATTTCGCCTAGTTGTTCGGGTTTGACAATGGCTGTCTGGATGGTACGAACTCGGTCACGCATGATTTGGAGGCTGGTTTGGTTCATCAGGCGGCCCGATCTCTATGTTAAGATCAGGCATGCAGAGCTTACGGATCGTACCTCAACTTGGCTTACGATAACGCGAATCAGGTCCTCCACCACAGGCGCGTAGTTGGAGAATTTATTGAGCTCCTCTGGTGTTAGCTCAAGACGTAGATATTCTAACATTCCTGCGTGCTGACGTAGGCCCTCTACGAAAGCCGCAGCGTCTGAATTGAACAGCTAACCATCAAAAAAGAAGATCTACAGGACAGTGATTCAAATTTTAAGGCATTTACAGCACCCGGAAAAAGCAAAATTTCTAACGCTAAGTAGAGCACGATTTGTCGCGCTAATCTTGGAACCGTGCACTCACCGCGCAGGTCACGAAGATCAGTTTCATTAGCATTTGGATTTACCACCATTCGCTTTAGAGCAATCTAAAGTTGGCATCCATTTATTCGGTAAATGATGAAGTCATACCTCGACTGGGCTAGGCCTCGTCGATTTTTCGATGTAGTCGATAATTTCTGGTGATAGCGAATATGCTAGGGCGAATGGCCCGGTTGCATTTAGAGGGCAGACCTAAAATATATCATAAATTCTTCTTATCCTTCGTTGAAGGACACCCACATGTTGGTAGAAGTTGTCGCACGGGTCACGGTTCCAATCAATGTTCCGCTTCAGCAGATCGAGCAACAAGTTTGTGAACGGGGGCCGCGTATGGTTTTGCCCGGAGCATAACTGCAGAGCCAGGGAGGCCAACAAAATCCAAGTACTGTAACTGGCTTTTCCTAAAATTTCCGAACCCACCAGGGCTGCATTCGGGCCGAATGGCTTGATGATAGTCACCGATGGTCTTTTAACGCCTGTCTTTTCTGAAATATTGAAAAGATACCACTTCGTCATGCGCTTTTCAATTTTCTGGGTAACTATAGATCTTTTGAAACTTGGTTTGCTCGGCCTTTCAACTGACGCGAAACGAAGGCATTATCACCAAAAACTATAGAAATTTTTGGAATTATTTTGAGAGCGGCGAGGTGACATGTTTTGGATATTATTTTTAGCGCAATATGTCCAAGGTGAAAATTTATTTGTTTCGTTTTTTGAGAATTTTAAGATCGATCGTCAAGGATTTCCGTTGGAATTGAAACGGCCCAGGTCGCCGATTTGGTTGCATCTGCCGACTGGGGCAGCGTGCTAAAAATGGAATTCTAATCTTGTTTCTTTATTTCCAGTTTTTATAAAAATCTTACATAAAGTTGTCCCATGCGACTATCTGCCGGGCATTTGAAGGCTTTATGGAACGAGCTAAGCAGCGACAGTGGGGCATTTGTTCGAAGGTATCCCAAAGAATGCGAGTCTGGTCTGAACAAATATAATTAGCCCAAGAATTAATTGAAAACAACCCGTCGCCAGAGTTTCGCGAGGGCCCGATTTCGCAATAGCTGGCAGCATGGGCGTAGAAAAATAGTTGGTCGCGCGTGACGCGGGGCAGATCAGGATAAGGGATTTCCTTAAATTTTTTTTGGATCATTAATCGGGCCCAACGTCAAGTCCTCCAGTCTTCTGGAATAGTTCATAAGCGGCTTGGAGGCCCTCATAGTCTGGCAGATCTTCGCTCATCGTCGATTCACCGGAGTTTAGGTAGTGGTCGTTCGGAAAAATGTAACTTAAGGTATTCAAAATGACTGCACCTCATCCTCTTTGTATAAATCCTGAGCCCGTAACATATGCTGGGTATAGCATTCTCGGTTCGCTTTCACCCGCTCGTCAGTAATCCCCAGACTCTCTTCCGGGTCCGTCAGAAGCGAGTGGTAGATCTCGTGACCAGCAGTAACAACGACGGCGCCGTACTAACACAGATTCTGTTGATGACGGGTAGAAATGAAAGCTCGACCTTTATTGCCCGATCAGCACGCAACCCCAAAATCAGCTCAGTCGTGAAGAGCATTTGAGTATTCACACGATAGGCAGAATTTACAGCTAGTCCAGATTTGAAAATACTGAACAAATACGGGTCGACCTGGGCAAAACCCAGCATGATTTGTTTCAGGGCAAAGTCTGCGTCTTCCGATGGCCTAAAACGGCGTTGAAGGGGTAACGAAGCGCGAAAAATGCATTTACTGTCATTTTCAGGAAAACCAAGCCTCCTCGCAAAGGGCAAACTTCGGCATTTCTAAGCCCCTCTAAAACCAAGCAATAACTTTGAAACTACTGACATTTTCATTTGCATCATCCGATCATAGGCATCTCCGAATCGCTTATATGCTCCCTCAAATGCGTCAAGCTGTTCAGGCTTCAAGATTGCTGTTTGGATAGTTCGAACTCTGTCGCGCATTGTTTGCAGGCTTGTTTCGTTCATCAGACGGCCCGATTTCTATAAAATTCTATAACTAACCGTTTCAAAGTACCTACCTCAACCTGACGCACAATAATGCGGATCAAGTCATCCACAGTCGGTGCGTAATTGGAAAAATCGTGCAGCTCCTCAGGGGTCAATTCATTCGTTAGGTAATCCATAATGCCGGTGTGAATGCGCAGGCCGGCGACAAAACCGGAAACGCCTAAACGCAGCCAGGTGGATTTTTTCCAAGGCACTCACGCTCCAGTTCTCGATCCTCAATCATATCGGTGCTTGGTTGGCCTTCCATTTCACGAACCATCCTCTTTAGAGCAATCTGATAATCGAGAATAGCATCGAAATTTTGATATTGTTAGTTTTTCATACCTCGGCCGAGCTTGGCTTTTGAGCCCCTTCAATAAAATCCCTGATGGCTGGCGATAGGGAATAGCCGTAAGCAAATGGCCCGGTTGCGGTTAGAGGGCAGACCTGAAGGCTTTGAAATATGTATCCAAATATCTGAAATCAATTAAAAAAACCGATCACCAACATGTTGGAAGAAGTTGTCGCATGGGTTTTTATCCCAGTCAATGTTCCGCTTCAGCACACCGAGTATAAGATTTGTGAGCGGAGGTCGAGTGCGATTTTGACCGCTAGCCAGCTGTAGCAAGAACGCCACGATCCAAACACCGCTACTGTAAATACCGTAGTCTGAAGATGTCAAAACCAACCAAAACCGCATCGCGCCCAATGAGGTGCCTGGCATTCACGGGCCACCTTTTAACACACTCGCCTACCCTTGAAAGCTTTGAGAATGTCGCGAATTGTCCAAGGCCCGCAAATTTCCTTTGACAACGCTCCTTTTCGGCAAAGGGGCTGTTGAAATATTGTGATGCAAGTGAATCACTCAGTGGAAAGTTTTCGTCGGACTTTTTGTTGTGGTACGTTTCTACACAAAGTTTTGGCGTGTGTCGGAGCAGTTACAGAAGTCTAGTGTGAGCGGGTGGTCACGCTTTTTTTCTAGTTGGAGCTCCAGCTGTAGAAGGAGCGGCAACTTGCTCTGCAGAATCGTTTTATCACAAAATTGATGACCCAGAAAAATCTTGCCCCCGAAGTTGAATCGTACCGATTTCTCTATATTTTATTATTTTTTGGGGTACATGCTTCAAAAAGCTTTATTAGAATGCTGATAACTGACGCCCGTTAGCCAATAGAAGTCGGGCCGCCCTGTGTTGACATTGCCTGGGACACGGTAACCACCGAAATCCGCGTCTTATTGCTACTATCCAACGTTCTGCTGATGGCCGCTTTTTGTTCTTTCTTCGGCCGCATAAAGAAGATGATGATCAGTCTACGGTACGGTTTAATCGAGTGCAGTTTCGAAAACTTACGGGGATCCAAATTGTTTCAATTGCTGCAAACATACGGTAAGTACTTGTATAGAAATGTTCATCATGGAGAGGCCAAGTAGATGTCGGGTGCAAATCATATACAACATTGCAATGTCATTGGTAAAAAGGTGATCGAAGGTCGAGATGAATAACTAAACGTCGTTGTCGATAGGGCTTTCTCAAAGGTCCAGGGAATGCAGCTACACCGCAAAAAAAGCTGTTTCTTCTCATTACGTACCGTCCAAAGTAGCACCTTATCGCTCTTGTTCTTACTTGACGTTTTTCGCTAAAAAAATTAAGGTCTAACCGCGATTTAACTAGCCGACCTTTCGAAACTTGTAAACCACCAATATCTCAAAGGCCGCAACGAAATTCAGGACAACAAATCGCATAAATATCATTTCGAAAAATATCGGTATCGATGAGTCGACGTAAGGTGAACCCAACTTCATACCGTAGACAACAATAAACGGTAGTATAAATTGAGCCCAAGGCCATTTGAGTGTGTATTTGAAATAGTTGCCATCGAAGGAGAGCGCCAGGAATCGGCTGAAATAAAGGCGTTTCAAGAAAAGATGTTAGGCTACACTCATTTAAATTTGGCGACTCACCAAAAAATCATCCAATCGTGCTCAAAATAAATAACATATTCCATGTAGGCAAAATAATAGGTGATCTTGAGAATATCGAGATAGATGGAAGAGAATTCCACGCTGTTGTCCATCCATTGGAGACATGGAGGGCTGAAAGGAGAGCAACATGGCATCGTTTTTGAACCTTTTGTAATGCCACGGAAAAGTGACACGAATTTTCCCGATGGCGCTAAGAAACTAGAGCCGAAAAGCTAGGCCCTCCAAAACTGCCTTTTCGATGCACCTACCAAAACTGCGGAGAGTAGATTGGTAAAGAGACGATAAGATACGCACTTGATTGCACCACGGTTACTAGGAATTCGCTTAGCCACAGTAGCCTAAAACAATATTATGCTCAGTTTTTTAGCCTGAATGCCAAATAGCAGTCGGCGGGAGCCTAATCGCCTACCGTACTGGCAGGACCAAGCCAGGAATCCGGATAATGATCAACGCCGCCCAGGCGTTAGCGAACAAGCAAATGATTTTCAGCTGAAAAAGATAACACTTCACGGTAAGAACCACAAAAAAATTAAGCGAGCTTAGACAAAATTTGCTCTGAAGGTTCAAAACCAATTTTTGCAATTCCTCCCAAAAACCCACAGCCATCAGCGGATGCATGGTTATGGCTTGGAGGGTCTCCTCATCGGCACTAGTTGTGTTCTGGATCCACGTGCTTCGCCCCAAGGGTTCGATGGGAGGACTTTTGTGACGGCGTCGGCTCCCCAGTATAGTCCCAAATATACTACTGAAACAAGTGCTGATTCTAAGTTGATCCGAAGCCTAAGCCTAATCCTAGGCTTACGCCTAAACCTAAGCCAAAGTCGAAGCCTAGGCCGAAGCTTCAGCGTCTGTCTAAGCCTAAGACTACGCCTAAGCCTAAAGATAAACATAAATATAGTTTAAAATCGGTTGTAATTTACCAAATTTTCCGGCAGCTATAGCAACAACCGCCAAAATCTCGATCAGATACGGATGTCCAGCCAGCAGGTTACGGTAGCTTGGTTTCATTTGGGGTACGTACCGGCTCGGATCCCAGAAAAAAAATCCTTATTTATTTCCACGCCGGAAATTGAATTCCCCGCGAAGGTAATACCGGGTAGGCGACGAAGGTCAGCCAAAAACCATTTAGCGCCACAATCTATTGCGTGAGTCGGTCCGGGTTTTCTGGGCCCGTAGGTGACTTTCCGGCGCAAATGAAATCTCATCAGCATCCTTTTCCTTTCCTGGGACCTAGAAGCAAATTAAGAAGTTGCGCTGCCATCAACGCCTTTTAGGGGCTATTTTTGCGAACGATGATGGGTGAACCGGCAGCAAATTGTGTGAGACAATATTTGCGTCTAAAGTGTGGCGTTCCATTGGCGTACAGAATTACAAGGCTTATTTACGTGGGAATCGTTCATAGCAAACTCTAAAAAGTTTCAAGGAGGGGTGTTTTTACATGTATAGTGTTAAGGTGTTTCTTATTTAATTCCCTTCCATACATCAACAAGTCATTTTTACATCCGAAACGACTTTCAAAAGAAACGACGAAAAACCACTTTTCGGACGGGGACCATAAAAGTAAATCAAGCCGGATTAGTGTATCTTGTTCAGCAGAAAAAGTGCTTTCGATGAGCTATAATACGTAAAGTTTGATTTTGCGTAAAACTCCTCAACGACCTCTACATACCCCGGTTTTCTATATATTTTCATGCTGGGGAAAGAACTGTAACGTGTCGATGCCATAAAGTTGTTCCTTTATACAAATCTGCACATATTTTGAATAAAATATCAAATAAACACACCGGGAAAAACAAAGTGGTGTTTTTTTACTTCTAGACAAAAAAACTACAACTAGCCGAGATCATTAATTAACGCCTATACAGTAGTTTCAGGCGTGGCCGCCAATCGATAGCGTCTAAATGAGAGGGTAACCCTTCCCTCTTCACTGTCATCATCATTTCTGCTGCTTTTCCTCGGTTGGATGGCTTCTCTGCCGTGATAGCTTTTGCTCATTTGATCGTCGGCATTTAGCTTTCGTTTCTCGTAGCAGCTCTTGCTCATTTGGGCGGGGAGCGGGACATGGGCGCTGAGGTCTTCGGCACCTATTTACGAACGTCAACTGATTTCGATTAGCCTACTTTTTGTCATGGCATTCGCAAATCGTATCGTCTTTTTCTGATCCACCGAATGCGTACGAATATTGTGAGAAGCCTTAAAAATATACGTACTTTAGAGAAATCCTTAGGTTACCTTTAACAAGTTTGGAATACTAGCCCGGCCATTAGCATATCCAGTGCTCTTCCCGGGGGTACCCTCTTCCTCCTAAAATTGTAATTTTGGCGAAAGTAACTTCGTAAAATACCTTTCCTTTTCCATTCCGATTAAAAGGCCATTTCTTTTTCTTGTCCGGTCTTTTAATGGCGGCGGTGGTTTTGTGTATGCTTCTTCACTTTGGGTTGGTCGTCTCAGCCTCACAGGCTCCATCGTCTTTTCAACAGGCTCACTTTGGCAAGTTGATGGCACTGAGGTATCGAATTGCTGGGAAAATTTGGGATAATTTATGACTTGCTTAAAAAATATACTTCATGAAGATCGGTGCTATTTTTGT